>VSMD01010880.1:237500-359096 GCA_008750895.1 Mirza zaza
TCTAGCCACACGTATTTCAGGAACTGCTTGCAGTGCTCTTACTGGTACACCATGATGCTCCATTCCTCTCTACTTTCACTTAAGTTCTTTTCTTCCCTCTGTTAAGAATGCTCAAATTTGCCTTGAGGATACCCCTCATCCTTTACAACCCAACTCAAACAGACTGGAATGTGAGGGGAGGGCTCTCCCACTGCTGCTCAGCAAGGCTCGCCCCTGTGCTCCCATTCCGTTTTACCCCACTGCCAGAGTGGCTTCTGGACCACAGACCAGCAGGAGCATGTGACCACAGAGCCTGAGTGTCACCCCATCACTGTGAGTGTCACACAGAGAAAACACTCCCAGGAATCTGCCACATGAGAAATGAATGAAGAAATAATAAATCAACGGTTATGCTTCCCTCCTGTCTGCACTTCCCATACTTCCTCTTATCCAGCTCTCCGACGAGTCAAAGAGCAAAACCCTCCACAAAGTAAAGGACTCGTTAAAATGAGCTGATGAACAGGAAGAGGGAGGTAGAAAACAGGCTAACACGGGGGGAAAAAAATCATAGAAGAGGCAAAAGACCAGAAAAGTGGCCATTCTCCTGTATCCTCCTATGGCAGGAGGGTTAAAGAATCTTTAGACTCCACAACAGGATTTTAAAATCACCACAGAATCTTTTTAAAATAAAGAAACAAGGACTTAAGTCACTGGGACACGATTGCTTCACTAGAAAAGACCCTAGAGACAGAGGCCAATGTTTTCAACTATAACCCCAAGAAATGAATATGTTTATTTCTATTTTGTTATAGATTGATCATACTTATTGGCCTTGGAATAAATCTATGACTCCACTCTTCTCTGGCAAAAATTTTAAAGTCTACTACTACGAAAAAGGAAAATAGGGTACGGTGGTGACAAACATCTCTCCTTTCACCGCTGAGAAGAGGCGAGGAACAGCATTCGTGTTTCTGCTCTACTGTCCCAACCTCACCCCAGCTGCCTCCTCGACTTACAAAACAACTCATTGGAAAATACACTAGAATCATATCTGAGGAAAAAAATTTTAGATTTGAATATTATTACCAAGACATCTCTTAGGTTTTCAAATAATGAAGTGATATGCATATAAAAAATATTTTCAAAATGTTCATTCTCTGTGTAAAAGGTATTATGAGGATTTGAACACCAGAGGAATAAACAAATAATGTTAATTTTGTATCCTACCTGACAGGAAGAGAGACAGTAATCATTACATGGCATTTTCTAAATTTCAAACTAAAGACAAAAGTATATCATTAAACAAAAAGCATTAAAATATTACATGGATAAACTATATAATGTGCCATTTATAATGATAAAGTATTTTAATGTTAATGTGAATGTTTTTTACAAAACTGAGAGATACTGCAATTCATGCTGTTACAGGCATAATTCATGCCACAGTATAAAACAAACTTTTTCTACGTCTATCTCTTTAACCAAAACAACCAGCTGAACCAAATACTTATTTTATTTGGATACATCTGTAGATATGATGGGTGTAATTAATTGTTCAGCTAAAAATGCAATTCCATGGTGCTTTTAATGATTTAGGTATACACAGCTTTAGTTCTCAGAGCAGACTAAAAATAGTGATTTTAATTTATTCCTGCTGCCTACAATTACCCACAACCATGTATTTTTAAATATTTCCAGCCTATAAAAATTACTAATTTTTGCCACTTGTGTTTATCTGCATTTAGACTTTGATTTGGATAAATTAAGCTCTCAAGTGTTCCTTGCTTTATGAAACTCTGCATGTTGTACACTTCAACACAAATAAATGACTTGTACCATTAGAGGTTTAAATAATGTAATGTATTTCATGCTCAGCCTGAAGCTGGATTCCAATGAAGTTGCTAATGCACGTAATGATTAAGTGTAACTCAAATACTAACTGTGTTGTTGAAAACATGACAGGCAATAATTTGGTCTATTATATTCTGCCATTTAATTGCCTAGTACAGACATTCTCTGACACGTTATGAAGCAATGATTTACAATTATTCAAGCTGCAAAGGTCAGAAAGTGACATTATAATCATCTACATAGAGATCCCTTCTAATGCACAAAAACTAGGTAATGCCACACACACATACACACACACACACACGCACACAAAGAGTTTTACTGCATTAGTAACTTTCTATTTAAGGTCTCTTCTTTAACTAGGAATAAACAGTTCATAAGCACACTAATACACAATTTTAAAATGTCTAGAATCTTTTTATGAAGCCAGATGTGACAGATTTAGAAAATGCCTTTATTTCTCTCCTGATTAGGTAAATTCTACTCAACCATTCATTTAATTCCATACACAAGAATCAAGACTAGACATAGGGAAAATCAATCAGGAAATAATATAATCTCTAAACCATGCATGTTGTAGACCTATGCTTCTGAATAATGGCATACAAAGCTCAGGTATAATTTCCTAGGCCGAATGAAATTATAGGTCAATTATTAGTTTTTTATAACTCTTTTAAAGTAGCTAGTACTGAAAAATAAAAATAACCCAAGTTGATCAATTTTACCCCCTCATCCTAATGATTTAACCTTTACAAGTTTAGACACTTATTTCTTTCTATTATACAAATATGTTCGATTTGTAACCACTCAAGTAAATGCAATAAATTATCAACACATAAAGGAGAGTGGGGAAAAATAATTTAAAACAACACTTTCTAAGAGGGAAGAGTGGAACAAAGAAAAAGATTGTGTGTGTGTGTGTGTGTGTGTCAGAGAAATGAAAAAGAGAGAGAGAGAGAGAGAGAGAGAGACCGAACACCAGAATATGAAGGTAAAACACCATGCAAGCAATTTTAAAAAAAAAAACGTAAATCTGGGCAAAAGCAGAAAATAAATGTGACTGGTGGGAGGAAGTAGACAAGTTACATTTACTACATGCCAGTGAAAACCCAGAGAGAAAAAAATAATTACAAATTAAAATTAGTAACAAAAAACAGACATTACAAAAAGCAGAGAAATAAAGAAAAGGGATGGTTAAAAGGAAGAAAAAGAGTGGTCAACCATCATTAGTTGCATAATTTAAGAACATCAATAAAAACATTTTGAATCTCAAGTTTCCCATCAGTAAAATGGGGATAATAAACATGAGATAAACAACTCACAAAGCTACAGAGATCAACAAATGAGATGAAAGTTAATCCAGGCATTTACTAAACCATAAAGCAATGCATAAATACTGTTATTGAGAGTATTTATATATGTATGTATGAAATAGTATATTTCATACATACACACAGAATTAAAATAAATTTAAAAGAATTTAACAAAACATGGTACCTAAATGACTTCTTTTTAAGTGACTGAGATTTTCAAGTTCTTCACTACTGAAAAAAATAAAGTAGAGATTGTGGATGTAGTAAAAATATGCATTTAGCCTATTTTTATATGAAATTATTAAATTTTACATAGGGGTACTCCCTATTAATTCTTACTTTCTCTCCCACTAAGCCCTATCTCAGACCCATAGTAGATTTTCATGTTAACTACCCATCAAGTGACTAAATATAACTATATCTATATTCTATAAAATTCCTCTATCAATCACACTCAGATTTAAGAAAAACATTATTAAGAAACTCTACTATTCAAAAAACTACTCCTCCTAAAAGTGAAAGTAAAATAAATGGCTCTTAAATGAAGTTATCTATAACATATATTTAAAATACAAAGTGCAAAGCAATACATTTTTGAAATTTTACCATTAATATGAGTAGGTAAACCTTGAGTACACAAAATTTAAATTCTGAATTCTGAATCCTAACTACCTAATAGGAATTAGAGATCTAATATATTCACATTCTCTGTCAAACTAACTTAAATCCATGATGTACTCTAGCTAAAATATGCCCATAGGGTGGGGAAGGGGGAGATATCAATTAAAATTGATCTTGAAGATTCAACAAAAATCAACATAGGTCCAGGCAATTTATATAAAAGTTTCAAAGATAGTTTTTGTTAAGGGAGCTGCTAATACACAACCCTAAAACTAAGTCTTAGTTAAAAATGCAAGATACACAGTGGATGAACACTACAATTGTCTGCATAAAGACACATAAACATATGAAAAAGAGGTCGATTATAAATAATCTGGAATATTAATATTGAGCTCAATTCGAAATGTATTATTTATTGTTCCCATCAATTTCACCACAAAATATTAGTGTTTTTCCCCAAGAAAACCAAGAGTTTACTAGGAAAAAAGAGTACAGTATTAAGAGCAATAATTCTATTAATACTTTAACAGTGTGCCCGCCCCGATATTTTTTTCCATTATTATTTAAGCAAGACGATATAAGAAACAACTTCTTACAACTCAAATAATAAAGAGGCCGTTAACAAACTTCTAAAAGACAGAGATGAAGACATGAACTACTGGAGAAAAGAAAATATAATGCAGGACCTTCTGTTTGTGACAGAATTTATAGAGTTAATGTTCCTGAAAGATCACTTCACCTTTTAAACCGTAATTTTGTAAAAGGTAAAATTTATAGCAATTAAAACTAATGAAGAAATGCAGCATGAGCTGCTTATGTTCAGGAACTAATAGGCCCACTGAGCATTTATAAGATTATTTAGCCATCAATGATAATGAATTGACATTGTCAATGATGTTAACATACCAATACTCTCTAGCGCCACTAATCTGATAGCCAATCCCTGCACTTTTTATGTTTTCTACTTTAATTTTTAACCTAAATACTGCCCTATCCCTTTGAAACACACAAAATACAGAACAATCTATGATACTTTTTCTGTAACATTGAAGGGTACCTAATTCATTATTGTTCCATTTCACCTACATAAATCAATAGGTAGTCTTAAGTTTACAGCAATACCTCAGACTTTCACCTTCTCTGTGAAAATATCAACTCTGTTAAAATTACTGCTATGTAACTTTTAAATCAAATTCCATTTTAAAAAATAAAGTGAACTATTATTTCATAGTCAGATGAAATTCAGTGGCTATCAAAATTGTAAAAGGTGCAATTTTGGAAATCTAGAATGCATGTTCTATGCACACTCACACACGTAGCTCTCTCTGACACCAGCATAAAACTCTCTCTCTATATATATATATATATATTTATAATTCTGTATCTTGGGAATCAAATACATAAAATACTAATGCAACATTTCAGTTGTGTTTGGTAAGCAATTAGTAAGCAAGGTGTGCATTGTTCAAGTTATACAATTAAAGCCAATCAATTATGTATTGTTTTTGATACCATATATGTCAGAAACTATTCTCTGAAAAAAAGGTTTTCTTCTCTTTCCAGGGTCTTAGTAATGATAATTAAAAAAAAAAAAAATGAACAGAACTGGATTTCTATTAACAGTATGCAAAAATTGTTTACTTATATCTCAGAAATGAGGAAGAAAATGCTTACTGCCACCTAATAGCAAATTTTCACTGTAGTCAGAGAGTTCTTACCTATAACACATACGGTAAAAACAATAAATGAAATGTATTTCTTTTAAAATTCCAAGATCTATAGCAATTAAAACGAACCATTCGGCACCTGACCCTTGCAGCTAAAATCGGTAGTAACAAAACTCATTCTTCCACTGATCTTCAGGGGGCTTTAGAGCAAAGGTTCATCTTCATTTACTTTAGCTGTAAGTCACTGAATCATCAATTCTGCCAATGAATATATCACAGACCATGGTGAATAAAACTGCTTGCAAAGTTATTTGTAAAACTATCTTTAGGGTTAAAAATGCAATTGCATCCTGGGACAAAGTGTACCATCCAACAAAAAGCAGAATTTGTTTTTGGCTTAAAACATATTTACATGGTAGTATCAATCTGAAGAATCTTCAAATAGAAAAATAACCTAATGTAACATGTGCACACTGCATAGTTTAATTGAACCTGTGGTATTCTGTGAATTAGCCGTAAGAATTGAAGGTTTCTCAGGTTTCACATAAAGACTTTTTATATGATGCACTTATTAGTTAATTTCTCTAGCATAATAACATTAAAATATACTTTTAATCAGAAGTAGGGTATTAAAATCCACCTCTGAATGTCTTATGATATACCATATATGTCATAGCATTTTAAAACCTTTTAAACATTTCTGCTAAATTAATTAGTTTTGCATTAAGGTACCTCAGCGCTTTCTATTAAATGCAACACATTTGAATGACAATTAAACATTGTGAATGATTCTTCAGAGAAAAGAACCATTAACTAAAAAAAGAAACAAGTTTTGAAATAAAGTTACACAAAAACACATTACACACTGTTTTTTCACACACCATCCCTGCAATAATCAGTAACCAGCTGTCTGAAATTAAATCCTTTTGTTTTTTCCTTATAGAACATGTCCAATGGATCCAAAGAGCTATTAATGTGATTAAAATTAAAGCAGTATAGCAAAAGAAAAAAAACACATATATACACTCCTAAAGCTATATTATGTATTTTTTATGTCTTTAAATGGAATTTATAGTTCTCTCTGGCAATGTGAATGAACATCCTATAATTTAGTCAATTTACAGATTACAGGTTCAAATTGACCTTGTAGCCCATAAAATTGCTCATCTTCAGTACAGGATTAGAAGTGGGAGAAGAATGTCATAACTGTGTTTAAAGAATTTACCATAACAATGGAAAGGAGGATACGCATGCATAATTTTAGCCACTCTTACTCCTATCAGTTTTGAATCCTGAAACAATGGCTATCCTGCACATGCTTCCTGGTTCACACAAGCAGAGATGGCTTCAATTTACTCACCCACAGACATGACACTTGTATTCCCTCATCCCAAGGTGCCTTTTCACATGGTTTCTGGCATCTCCAAGCTGAGCTGTTGCAAAATGGCATATCTTGCACTTGAACGGTTTTGATCCTGAGTAAATTTAACATAAAATATGATTTGAATAATATCTTACAGTTTTAAGAAGAAGGCTAAATCTTAAATCATACCTTTAATCAAATTAAGAATTTCTGTCCCCAAAATGGAATATGTGCATTCATTTATAACTTGAAGAGATCTGATTCCATAATTATTCTACCCTGAAGAGTTCATTGTTTCAGGGAGTCTTCTTAACTTTCAATAAGACTTGTAAGATTCAAAGTCAAAAGAGAGACTGTTCAACAGTATAAAGTAGATGTGATGAGCTAAATAATTTTAAATGTTTTTCTTATAATTCACAAAAATATATTTTAAAGTCATTCAACATTTAAAATGAAACATTTTTAAAACACAAATACATATAGGGTAGCTGATATTTTTAAAACATATTTATCATCAAGCACATTTTTTCAGTGGCCATCTCCTTGTTTCCTCGTATTTCTACAGCTTTGAATTTATTCGCATTAACGATGGTTATTTCAGATTTTTTCTGACATTTATGTCAAATGATTCATTATATTTTTAATAACATAATGTATGAATACACAGCAGATATATTATGCTTTTATGATCATTTTATAGTCAAAAATTGGTGATGACTCAGCAAACCAGAAGAATTGACATTTTATTTTGGTTATTGTTTTTAAGAACAAATTTTTCAACAGAAAAGGCATAGTAGCAACAAAATTTTTTATAGTTACTTAATAAAGAAATAAGATCAAGCTATACTCAAAAATGAGAAAATAAAATTATTTCAAAGTTGACAAACCTACTGTTAGTAACAGATAAGATTGTAGCTAGGACACACTTACTGATAAATCAATAGTCACATTAATGAGAAACAACACTCTTTTAAGGTACAAAATATATATACTATTTTCCAATTTTCTAACCACTGTATCTTCAAATAAATAAAATCATAAAAACTACAGTTTAAAATCAGTACAATATGTTTCCAGATTTTTCATATCATGTTTAGTACCTATTGAGCAATATATCTCTTCTATTATAACTAGATAGAACATGAAATATGTGGACTTTAATATACAAAAAGTTCAAATAAAAAATTTGCAATAAATCATATTTGATCAATGAACCTTTGTGCAGTGCCCTTGGGAAAAAAAAAATCCTCCAAGAATACTTTGTTGAAATTGAAGCACTCAGTAAAAAACTTCAGTCTTAAATTTCCATTTAATTCCCAAAAGCTGACAAAAAAAGTGAAGCATTTAATTTTAATCTTCCAACAGAAATAAAAAAAGTCAACAGTACTAAGCACGGGCAGACAAGGTTGAATATTTCACAGTTCAATGACAATGAAGCCAGATCTCTTAATACTTCCATTTCTACTGTTAGAAGTAGATGTAAAATATATTTAGCACCTGAATGGTTATATCTAGTGAGGTTTATATGTTTAAATGTCAAAAGCAGGTTGAGACTGCAGCTTACAGCAATCACGCTATCAATCACATTAGAAACTACAGTTGACTTAAATGATTCTGATAAAACTAAGCCTATCACTACTTTGAAACATTTCATTAAGACACAGAATTCTTTACAAGGACTTTTGAAAAGTATAAGAATCAGTTTACCTGTATTTTAAATTAAAATGCTTTAAAGACAATAGGGTAATTAGGAAATTATTACATGGCATACATTATATATATTAACAATATCAGAACTCCAAAGAAGATAAAGCCCTCCCAATATTTGTATTATAATTTTGGGTGAACGGATATAAAATATCTCATAGGTTTCAGTTTTCACTTTGCTCACACAGCACCTGCACTGTGACTAGCAAAGACGTCATACAGGGTTGCACAGGGGGTCTGTGGTATTTTCAATTTACTGTGCGTGGATCCTTTGTGACAAACTCTAGTCCCTGCAGGTCTCAGTGGTCACTGCCACAGTGTGTTGACAACACGTAAATGAGTTATTGTTGATGGCTTCACCCAGAATCACTGAGTCTTTGACTATTTTTCATATCTGATATTCAGAGCAGACTGTGTTAACATCTCCTTTCTGTGCCATAAAAATTCAAATACTAGCAGAAGTAATACTTATCTGTATATATATTTAAAAAAACAAAAATGTGTCCCTTTTTTTTCTTTTCTCTTAAAAGATGTTAAAGCTTGCTATGCACATTCCAAAATGAATCCAGACATAGTGTTTATAAGACAATTTGTAAAATCACATATCTGTAAATCTGTCTTTATCTCTCAGGTGTATTTTGATTACTGTAAACTTTCAATATTATTTTAAAATAGTTCCATTCCTTAAAACAGCATTATCCTCAGTAGGTTTTTGGTTTAATCCGGTCTGTGAGGTTTTTTGAAAGGGAAAAACTAAAGAGGCTCTCTAACTTTACAGTACCTTATTTTTTTTACCAAAAAAAAATTCCAAAGACTTTAAAGACTAAGTCTTCACGTGGATCTACAGGGGCCATTCCTCAACTGTGGGTCATTACTAATTGCTATGCATACTTGGACATGATTAACATTAAAAAGAAAACACAAAGAAAAACCTTTAGGTCTCATAGGAATGAAGTAAAATGTTTATGACTCATCATCTAACACCTCTCCACTATAGCCTTAATCCCAAAATCCTTCTTCAACATTCAGAACACTTCATTCATATATCCATCTGCTCATTCATTCATTTATTTAACAAATTTCACTAAGAGCCAACTAAGTGTGGGGCACAGAAGAAACAGTGAATGAAGTAACCCTGTTCTCGCCGTGCTTAAAATCTACAAATTTGCTCCCCTCGTGTTCTGTTTGTCCTCTGAACTGTCACATATTGAACACTACCAGTCCTGACTTCAGAGTTTTTCAGTGAAGCCACACCCCCTGTCTCCCTACATGCGGACATTTTCGAGTGGCACAGGTGACCAGAGTACACATAAAATGAATGGCTTCAGACAACCTGGTAGCTTAACAGTCTCCTGTGTTATATGAAATAAAAGCTTTAACAGAATAACGCGGGAGAGAAAACAAACAGTTTTTTCAGTCCTACTAATGTAATGTGAAAGGAAAGCCTACTCTTTGTGGTCACGCTGATTGCTCCACACTGGAAATCACATGGGAAAACTCTGGGATACTTTTTCCCTACAATTCTTGATAACCAAAACTCACTCACTTCTTATAGCGCTGCTCTTATCATGCTATGGATGGGAAGAAAAGGCTATATAAAACATATAGTAAATCACAAAACATGAAAACAGGGATTGGAAGAGTAAGCCCTTTTCCAGTTAACCATTAATAACAGTCCCTACATTACTATTTCACAGACATAAGCAAAGTATCAAAAAAGCTATTCATTTTAAGATGCTCCAAGAAAAAATCTTGAATTAAAACCTGGAGACCAACTTCCCCCAAAAACTGACTTGCAAAATTGAAATGGTAGACTGGTAGTGTGAACTCAGGAACAGTGCTCTCAGTGGTGCCTCAGAGCACAATAAAAATGTACTTGCTGATAAGACCAACAAAAGATGTTTAAAAAAAAAGTATGCTAACTTTTACTAAATGTTACAATCAATGATGTAACTTATATAAGTAGGGTTACTTTGTCACATATTGATAGTTACCTCACTTTCACATCCACATTAACTTGATTTTAAATGCAATTAATACATATAGTCAAGGAAGACTAATGGACTACATTCCGCACTTAACCTGGTGGACATTTTCAAATGGCACAAGTGACCAGTGCAAACCTATTTTGCATTGTAAACGACTAAATAAATCTTAATGGATTAAGAATGATCAGCTATCAACACACAAGGGAAATTAAGTGCTGAAATGCCTACATTGATTATTTTAAATTATTAGCCTTACTCTGTTCTTGAATTTGTATGCTTTTAGTGAGCTTTAACACATTTACAAGACTTATTGACTATAATTACAAGAGAATTCAAGTAATGGACACATCAATTATAAGCAACATGTCTTGACCAGACAGTTGCATAAAGAATTCTAAAAAGAGCTCCATTAGCATCTTCCTCTTAGTTTTATTCAGTTTTATCTGCCTTAAGAGGGCATATTAAGAAAGTACATATTTTCTACACATGTGAACAAGCCTTATTTCTAAAACTATATTTCAGAAAGTAAGCTACAGGGTACTGACAGACATTAAAAATGCAAACAAATAAGTATTTGGACTTATTCCCAAAAAAACGGCTCTAGCACATGGGAACAGTTGGGATCAAGAGTACAATGTTTATATTTACCTTTATTAATCTTATGCAGGTTACCCTGTTGCTTTCTTCAACGGAAAACTTGTATCTATCTTTAATCACCCTAAACTAGTAATAATGCTTCATACTCTTTTGTCTATCTCCTTGTAACCATGCACTAAGTTTCAAAAACTGCAAGAATTTTAAGTATACCTTTAATAATAAGCCATTATTTAAAAGTACAGTAAAATAAACCTTACAGTTTTAATGAAAATATGTTCATTGAAATGTGAATTTATTATTCAAATCCACTCATAAATTCAACCATGGAGACAGAACTTGTCTAAGCAGAGCACAATGATTTAGAAAAGCTGTCTATTTAAAATAAAGAATGTATGGCAGGTTTATAGAAACAGTGCAGTGAATTTTTACATAAATTTAGAAGAGCAGCTTATGCATTTTACACCAAAAAATGTTTTTTAAAAAATTTCTACCTAAAATTAGCCATTAAAATGGAACACTAAATGTAACAGAACACAGAAACTAAACCAGGTGCCACCGCCAGGAAAACCAGACCCAAATGTATGTTAACTTTGAAAAGTGGTGGCTAATTTTGATCCTTGAAGGTACAATCTTGTGGCCTGGAATTATACTTCTGGATATAAAATATCTGGCAATGAATATTTTTAAATCCCTAAAATTGTAAGAACATTTTTATTATTCCATTCTTGAAAAGTCATTTAATATATCCTCTGAAAACACAAAGTATCACTTAATATATACTTTAGCAAATCAAATAATTAGGACTTAGAAAACAACTAAAATCTGTAACAGACAAGGGTTTTAAAAAGGCATCAGGACTATGCTTTTTAACAAAATTAAGAGACACTTGACAACTAATGTGCCTTTGGAATCGCTAAGGCTTAATTATAATACCTTTAGAAATGTTAAGTGTCAACAATGACTTGCTACAGACACCCAGAGCCCCACAAGGCAGCGCAGTGTGAACTGGGTAGAAGGCCAGCAAGCAGATGCAGGGAAGGCTGCATATTTGGATAGGAACCAATGTGAAAATTTCATCATCAACTTGTACTTTATAGGCAAACATGGGCTTGCTGCAGAGCTACATACCTGTGTGGGTACGAATGTGTGCCAGGAAGGCCATGGAATTGCTACTTCGACACATCTTCCCACAGTACTTGCAAACGTTTCCCTGGTTTTCCTCCCTCTCGCGGTTGATTTGCTCAGTGTCTTCCACTATATACTTATTCACCTCCCGCAGCAATTCCTCATGCTGTCCTTTAATATGCAGAAATAAATTCTGTTCAGAATCAAAGGGCTCTGTACACTTGACACATTTAAAGGTGGCCCCTCCCTCTGGAAGCTCTTCCACACTGGCCTGTTCATTTCTCATATGACCAGCACTTGCCAAATGCTGATGAAGGTTGCTTTCTGTATAGAATGACTTTCCGCATAGTAAACAATGAAAGTGTTTCTCTTTTGTAGGATGCTTCATGGCTATGTGAACATTCAGTCCACTAAGTCCATCTGCTAAGAAGCCACAGTCATCACAACGAATTCGCGTGGATTCGCCAAAGGAATTGCCTTCAGCTTTCTTCTTTTTCATGGCTTGGGCACAGTCTTTTAAGGGCAATTCACTAATTCTCACTCCTGTTGCTATCAGACCCTCTTCAGGCTGGTCTATCAATTCACCATCTTCAGGGTTCTTTATCCTTATTATGGAAGAATCAAATCGGCCAAAACTGTATGTGGCCTGCCCTTTATCATCAATGCTAATTATAGTTTCATAAACATCATTACTTTCAGCTGTGCTATCCGAAGCTGGGCTATCCTCTTCCAAAATAATCTCCGCTTCGTGCTGTGAACTGATCAGAATGCCCTTGTCCTCCAGACCAGGATCTTCCTGCACACCTTTCGAATCCTCTGAACCACGTGCACGCCCAGCTTCGTTTTGACTCCCGCTCTCCCGGCTTCCCTGCTCTCGTGTTCTCATCCCAGCAGGGGTAGGGCCGTCAGCTGGGCGCGCCCCATCAGGGGCTCGGGGACACAGGCGTTTGTGAAGGACTTTTCCTCCACTGTCCGCTGTGCTTCCTCCATTGTTCTCACAGGGGATGTTTGGGTCACCTATGTCATTCAACATCTCATGGTTTTTCTTTGCTGTCAAAGCTGAGCTTCCTGAATTTTCATTCTGAAATCTGCTTGGGGAGCCGTAATTAGAGGAAATATTAAGGGATACCATCTCTTCAGGTTTCATAATTTTATCCTTGACCAGGGGCTGCTGGAAAGTCTCACAAAAGGAATGGTCCTCACTGAAATTAGATTCTTCCTCAGTCTCAATTTCTACAGAGTCAGGAGCACAGAGTACTTTAGACATATCTAAATTAGTATTCTCATCTAAAATTGAACAATCAGTAGCGGTTCTGGATTTTAAAGTATCAGATGGTTGGTCGGAAATGATTTGGAATTCCCCAGGATTTTGTTGATGCTCCTCTTCGGGTAGAATGATGTTTTTGGACATTTCTGCAGAACCTGCTTCTACATTAGAAGAGTTGAGGTAAGACTGCCTTTTCATTTTGTGTTTCTCTGTTGCTGCATGCCTGGTCATCTCTCGACGAGTCACTGCATAGTAATCACATGCCATGCAATAAAACTCAAACTCTTTTGTGTGTTTCCGTTTTACGTGCAGCTCTAGAGAAGCAGAAGAATGAGCATGAAACTCACAGTGTACACATTTAGTATCACCTGCTCCTGCAGCATCTCTCTGGGAATATGCATCCCCTTGTTGGCGAAGGTCCTCTGGCTCTGGAGACATTTGTTCCTTTTTATCCACAGGATGACTGTTAACTTCCCCATCTGCAGAATGAAATACATTTTCAACTTCGACTGCAACTGAATTTCCACTATCTACTGATGGCTTTTGTAAAATGGAGGAATCTGACTCAGTTGGCTTGTTCGCGTGTTCGTCTGAAACGGTCACTGCCAAACTGGTGGTCTTTTTACCGGCTTCAGGGTTACCCCCTTCAGGGCCAACAACGATATATGAGCTTTGTTTTCCATTTGCTTCTATTTCTACTCGTCCTTTATGTTTCTTGGTGGCACAATGACGCTCCATATCTCCCTTGGTTACAGTATAATACTTACACACTTTGCATAAATAGCTATATTGGTGACTGTGTTTTCGTCTAATATGAACAGTCAAGTTTGTAATACTAGAGGCTAAAAGACCACAGTGTGAACACGTCCGTGAGATGTTACCTTTAGGTCTCCCTCTCTTTGGAGCAGTGGTCAAAGTTTCACCATCTTTGGTGCTAGCGCCAGGCTGCGACAGTTCCTGAGGACTCACTGTGTCTTTCTCCAGATAGGAATGCTCCTGCAACTGCACACCTCCGGGGCCTTCAATCCTTCCGTTTCCGGAAACGTTAAACTCTTCCTTTTTATCATTTGCACCTATACATACCCTTTCAATACATTCTTCAAAGCTTAAGCCAATATTATTTTTCTTCGCATTTTCAAGATGCTTGCTTCTTTTAATGTGTTTCTCCATTCCTTCTTTGCTCAATGAATAAAGATTGCATGCTTTACAAAGAAAGTGATAGTCTTGACCATGCCGAAGTTTTATATGCCTTGTGAGAACAGTGGAAGATCTTGTTTTATAAAAACACTTCTTACACTGAAACTGAGGCTTGCTTGAATGCCTTCCTTCATTTCCATGGCTTACCCTGGACTTCACAGGTTCTTCCTGAGCTGTTTTTCCTGATTCATTCATACAATCCGTTGTGTTTTCTGATTCTAAAGTACTTAAAGGTAAATTCTGCAAAACCAAATCATTGGTAAATGATTGAGACGTCTTTGGATAAACCAAGGAACTCATATGCTTCTCGGTTGCTTTGTGTTCTTCCATGTCTTTTTCAGACAAGAAGAACAGATTACAAACGGTGCAAAGAAAATCTATACTGTGCTTTTCCTTCATGTGGTCTCTAAGGTTTACTTCATTCAAGGAAACAAATGAGCAACAATGACAACTGAGGATGGAAGCAGTTTGCTGATGCTGGTTATTGCACAAATGTTCATCGAAGTCCCTTCTGGACATGCTAGAAAAGTCACAAGTCTGGCAGTAAAATTTCACCTCTCTGGCATGGCACTTTTTCACGTGAGTTTCCAAATCTGCCCCATTTGTAGCTATTTGCCCACAGTCTGTACAAGTATATAACATCTGAGGGTCAGAAGCTGGCTTCACTGTCAGGGACTCCAACTGTGTGGAACCCAGAAGAGGAGAGCTTCCCAGGTCTTGCTTCGGTTCCTGAGTTTCCGAGGTAGTTACACACAGACTCTGCACACTGCTGCTCATGTCTACATGGGGAGGTACCGGCTCTGCATCATTTGTTTTCATCTGTGCTCTAAAGTGTTTCATATACATCCTCTGAGTTTCGTTTGTACCTCTTTTATTAATTCCTAAAAGATTAAGCCTTTTCTTTGCCTGACCCTTCAAGGTGAAAGTGCTACTTCGTCTACGAAAGCTATTACCCAAGACCAGAATATTTCGCTCAGGTCTTGGCCTCAAGGTTGTACTGATACTATGTACTGTCTGTAGGGTACTTTTGGTAGATTCCAATTTATCTGAAAGACCCTCTGAGGTTACTAAGGCTCCTAGCTTTTTGCTCTGGTTTTCAGGATTTTGAGCTATGCCAAGGGAAGTAACATTATCTTCAACAATCTCTAGTTTTTCTGACAAAGTATTTCTGGATGGCATCATTTCAACAAGGAGCTCACTGCTACTACCACTTTGTTTAGAAATGCTTCCTCTGAAATCTTTAAATTTGCTTCCAACATTTCGCAATCCTTTTGGATCACCATTCTTTGCTAATGGTTTAGAAGTTCTTGGTTTTGCACGAACATTTTTTGCTCCCACGGTACATGGTTTTTTAGGAAAAGGTTGTTTGGTTAAGATCTGTACAAATCCTCCACGAGCAGCAAGATTCTGACGCCGGAGATGTGTTTTGCCAAGATAATGTGCATTCAAAAGGTTTTCTTCCACACACTGAAAGCCACAAAGATCACAAGAAAAGACCTTGAGCGGCCCATGTGTTTGTTTGATATGCATGTGCAGAGCTGAGCTGCTCTCTGCTTTGTGGCTGCACTGGCAGCAGATATGTTCTTTTGACTGTTGCATGTGACATTCAGCATGTTTTTCCAAATCTGAGCAAGAAGAAAACAAATGGCCACATATGCTGCACTTGAGAACTGTATCTACATTTCCAATGGTACAACTAACACTAATTTCTTTCAGGGGGAAAGGAGATTCTCTTTCTGGATCAAGGGAAACCACTTCCTGAGCAGACTTTTTTTCAGTGTCTGTTTTCAGAGAAACAGCATCAACAGTGCTAAAATCGGGAGGAGGGGAGAAGGCGTTTGGGAGACACGTGCCTCCACCCGTGCAGTCGTTCAGGAAGGCCTCCTTCACGGCTTCGTCTAACAGGATACCCACGTGTGTGACCGAGCTCTGGGAAGTTTCTAATCCGTGAAAGCCCTGCTCTCTAGTTTTAAGGGGCGCTGCCTCATCTAATTTCATTCGTTTGGAAGCATGTTTACTTCTTTCTTCCTCTACGACGACACTGTCAAAGTTTGATGATTCTGCAAAACCTCTCTTGCTTGTGGAGTTCTCAGAGGAATTTGCTATCACATCAGATACAGGCCCACAATCTTCACTGAGGGATGAAATACTTTTCAAGTCTTGTGCTTCTCTCTTTATATTTTCATCCTCATCATTCTCAGGTTTATTCTCAGTATCCATCGTTAATGAAATGCAGATGATGTTTCTCCTGTCCAGTGAGGCTCACTGGGCACCCATAACCTGTGAAGTAAACAAACACAGTATGACACCTTGAACGTAACGACACACATTAGTCTGAAAATGGATTGAAAAATATCACTAAGTTAGCCTCAATGAGTGTCTAACACTCAATGAGTGTCTTTTATACTCAGAAGAATCTGATCATATGTATAAAGTCCTTTGTGAAAACTATGAACTTAATTTTAGGAAGACCACATCACCCTACTGTTGACTCAAATCAATACTATTGTACCTTCGATAGAAAAAACAATTTCTCAACCAACTTGCAGAAAAACCCCCAAGTTTCAATTCTCTATACCATTATGCTTCAATTTACTACTTTAAAAGAGACATAAGCTCCCTTTTCCAATTATGTTTCACTCTCACTCTGTAAAACACATTAAAACAAAACCGCTGTGATGCAAGTCTGGAAGTCAGGCCTTCCTCTCTTCAGCCTCCCCACAGAAGCCCAAGTCACAATTTAGAAGAAACACAATTTCAAAACAACTGCTTCATCCTTTTCCCCTAAAGCAAAGAGCCTTACCATGATTTTTCTAAATACATCCCAATTAACACAACATGCATAATCTTATCAGATGTCACCATTCATGCTCAAATTCTTTTGCCAATGCAAAGGTACTCATTCCAGTTGTCAATCATTGATTTTCTCATCTAACAGTCATTTTATATTGTCCAAAGGTTAATGGCAAAGGGAAATGTCAGTAGTACACTAGAATTAATGGAGTAAATTTTGAGGAAAAAAAGAATTTTATTGAATAAAATGCTTTGAAATCAATAATATTGATTTTATTTTTCATTATGCTATTTAATTCAATTAAAACATATCATTTTCCATTTACTTTATACCATGATTGGAATTTTCAGCCAAATGCCATTTGATTTGATGTTAATAAAAAGCCATCAACATTTTATGGTCTCAAAGCCAAGGACAACTATTTTAACTAATTTTTCACTAACACTGACCAATCAAATGAAGCCTGTTGCTTTGGCTCTGCTAACATTAAGGGGAAAAAATATAGATATGATACCAAAAGCATGAATGAGAGAAATATGTAAATTGGACTTCCTCAAAGTTAAAAACTTCAAAAGACACTATGCTTCAAAGGCCACTATCAAGAAAATAGATGTGAAATGAGAACCCACAAAATGGGAAAAATTTTTTTAAAAACATATCTGTAAGGGAATTGCATCTAGAATACATAAAAACTCTTATAACTCAGTAAGATAAACCAATTTAAAAATGAGCAAAGAATATATGTTTCTCTAAGGAAAATACACAAATGGCCAATAAGCACATGAAAAAATACTCTACATCATTACTCACCAGAGAAATGCAAATCAAAATTGTAAGGAGATAAGATAGCTATCCTCAAAAAGTCAGATAACAAAGGTTGGTGAGGATGTGGAGAAACTGGAACCCTCATAACACTGCTAATAGGAATGTAAAATGGTGCAGCCTCTTTTGGAAAACAACCCACCCATTCTTCAAACGATGAAACGTGGAGCCAGCATATAGCCCAACAATTCTATGCCAGGGTATATTTACTCAAGAGAGATGAGATGAGATGAAAACACAGATCCACACAAAAACTTGTACACACATGTTTATAGCAGTATTATCCATAATAGCCAACAGGTAGAAACAACCCAAATGTCCACCAATGGATGAATGAACCAAGAAGATGTATATCTGTACAATGGAATATTATTCAGCCATAAGAAGGAATGAAGTACTAATGAATGCCACAATGGACATTAAAAACATTATGCTAAGTGAAAGACCACATATTATATGATTCCTTTTATATATAATGCCCAGAATAGGGAAATCTATAGATACAGAAAGATTAGTGGTTTCTTTGTGCCGTAGGTAGGGGGAATGAATGGAGGGTAATAGCTAAAGGGGAGGGGGGTATTTTATTTTATTTTATTTTATTTTATTTTATTTGAGACAAGGTCTCTCTCTGTCACCAGGGCTAGAGTTAGAGTGCAGTAGCACCATCATCATAGCTTACTGCAGCCTCAAACTCCTGGGCTCAAGCAATCCTCTCTCAGCCTCCGAAGTAGCTGGGACCACACCCAGCTAGTTTTTCTAATTCTTTTTTTTTTTTTTTCCTAGAGAAAGGGTCCCCCTGTGTTGCCCAAGCTAGTCATGAACTCCTGGCCCGAAGTTTCAAAAACTCTGGTTTGAACAAAAGTTTCTTTACCACAGGATTTCTCAATATATGTGCATTTCCCAACCTTATTTCATTACAGAACTCTTTGTGTATAAAGAATCGAGAGACTGGTATTGCAGAGGACCCTTTAGAAAATGCCCTGTTAGATAAAGCATTCATTTTGCTGTTCAACATTTGCAAGGGAAGAGTAAAAGGAGAGAAGGAAGGAAGAAAGAATCATGCAAAAACCTTCACTTAGTGCCTACGATATGCCAAGTATTCTTGGTTGTAGATGCTGGACATACAGCAAACACCACCACAAAATCTCTGTCCTCCAAGAGCTTACACCATAAGGGATAAGATAATATCTTTTTAAAAATAAATATATTGTCCAATACAGGGCAGCCACTTCTGGTCAAGATGGAGTCACATGGATTGGATTTACTCTCATGCCTAAAACAACTAAAAAAAAAGATAAAATGTATGAAGCAACAGCATAAGACAGTAGACACCAGGCACCAAAGGACAGTGATCCCTGACAGAAAGAAACTGGGTAAGCCCAGCCTATGGCCTGGAGAAAGCACCCAGGCCACAGCACAGGCAAGGGGAGCTGAGTTGAGGGCAGAACAAAGGAAAGGACAGAGGTGAAGGAAAGAGGAGCCTCGAGATCTGCAGAGGACCCCTCCCGAGTATCCCAACCAAGACACAAAGCTCTGCCCTCCCAGAGGAAAGATGCCAAGCCCCTCACAGTCAGGCCCCAGTAATACCAGCCCTCTGCCCCAGCAACCACCATTCAGAATTCTTCCACAGTGGATTTGTTTTGCCAGTTCTAAAGGTTCATATGAAATGGAATCATACAATATGCTTTGTAGGGGAAGCTAGGTCTGGCTTCTTTTGCTCAGCATGATGCTTTTGCTGCATGTGTGGCAGCTAAGTAGTAGTATACCCCATAGATACACCAAAAGTGTGTTCCACTGCATTGCTGAGTGGTATACACTGCAGAGATACACCACAAGTGTGTTCCACTGCATTGCTGAGTGGTATACACTGCAGAGACACACCACAAGTGTGTTCCGCTGCATTGCTGAGTAGTATACACTGCATAGATACACCACAACTGTGTTCCATTCATTGCATTGCTGAGTAGTATACACTGCATAGATACACCACAAGTGTGTTCCATTGCATTGCTGAGTAGTATACACTGCAGAGATATACCACAAGTGTGTTCCACTGCATTGCTGTGTAGTAGTAAACTGCAGAGATACACCACAAGTATGTTCTGTTGCACTGCTGAGTAGCATACACTGCAGAGATACACCACAACTGTGTTCCATTCATTGCACTGCTGAGTAGTATACACTGCATAGATACACCACAAGTGTGTTCCATGACATTGCTGAGGAGTATACACTGCAGAGATACACCACAAGGGTGTTCCATCCCATTGCCGACTGGTTTTCAGTGGCTGTACTGTCTGCATTGCCACCAGCAATATGTAAGAATTCTGGTTGATCCATGTCCTCACCAACACTGGATGTCAGTCTTCTAAATTTTAGTCATTCTAGTGGGTGTGATGTTTTAATCTGCAGTTTCCTGACAATTAGTGATGGTGCTTAATACTTTATGTGCTCTATTAGCCTCTTGCCCACTTCTTAATTTGGTTGTTTATTACTGAACTGCTTATGTGTTCTGGATATAAATCCTTTGTCATATATGTTTTACAAATATCTTCTCCCTTTTCATTTTATTAATAGTGTCTCTGATAAAAAGAAAAATTTTAAATTTTAATAAAATCAATGCTTTTCCTGTTATGGTTATTTATGTGTCTAGTGTATTTTCTCTCTCTCCATGCTAGAATGTAAGAACATGGTTTATTTTATCCTCCCATATATCCTAAGAGCCTAGAACTTTTCCAAGCACTTCTAAGGTACTAGAATGAACGAATGTCTCATTGTGACGTAAGAAATGTCTAATTATCTGAGTATTTACAGATGAAAGAAAAAATGTCTGAGATATGATTCGAAACAGTCCAGGAGAGGAGTACAGTGAAACCATGTGATTATAAAGATTATAGCTAAGTGAAAGGTACATGAGGATTCATTATTCTATCAACTTTTTTATATGTTTGTGTGTGTTTGTATATGTTTGAAAATATCTGATAGAATTTGTTTTAAAACATTTTAATTCTTAGTCTAAAACAGTGTGAACTCCTTTCCTTTCGATGCATCTAACCATTTCTCATTCTGCAAATGCTGCTGCAGCACACGGCTTTATCACCTTCGCTATGGGCACCACCAGCAAGAGTTTTCATTTGCAGTATATGCAGAGAATACACAAACACTAACTTACTTAGGGGAAACACACACACACACACACACACACACACACACACCTGTTTAGAGTGAATGTTCTGCTGAGGGCATCTGACTCATATGTTTTTAGAGACAAAAGAATGACAACCACATTAATATGCAGAAGCAAAATAATGAGATCCTTTATTATCTTCTATATAATGTCTCCAAAACTTCTAAAACAAAAGGAAAGAAATGTTTCTACATTTCTTATTTCACAATTGATTTTTTTTTTGAGAGAAAGAGAGAAAGGATCTTGCTCTATCACCCAGGCTGGAGTGCAATGGTGCGATCATAGCTCACTGCAACCTCAAACCCTGGCCTCAAGAGATCCTTCTGTCTCAGCCTCCTAAGTAGCTGGGACTACAGGTGCATGATACCACGCCCCCTCGGGCCCCCAAAGTGCTAGGATTACAAGCATGAGCCACCGTGCCCAGCCTGATTTTTTTAATTAATGAAATAATCCAACATCTCAGTATATCAAGAAATAACAGCATTCAACAAATACATATTGAGTGCCTACCACACGAAAGGAATTGTAATACTACAAAAGCATTGTGTATGGGGACAATACTCTATGGGAGCTACAAGGTATATAACTTTCTAATACAAGGCCATGTATGGTCATGTGTATGATATAAACCAAGATCCACAGCAGTGTAAATGAGCAAGGAATCACACTTCCAAGTAGAATATTTGATTAAGATAGCAAAAATATCATTTGAGCTAAACCTTGAGGAAACTAAAACTGCTGTTTTTCTTTTGTTGAAGGAGCAAACAGTAACAGTTAAACAGCTCAAGGAGAAGGCAGGGATTGGGCAAAGCCATAAAACATGCACAAGAGCATGTAAGAAAATGCAGCTGTCCTGAGGGCCATGGTACTGGCTCTCTCCCACAGAACACATAACACAGGCAGCTGGTCAACCGGCCCTGACCACAGAAGGCTCTGAATTAAAAGCTGATTCTATCCAGTAGTGTCACTGGGGAGTCACAAGACATAACACTGTTTAAATAAGATTAATTTTTCAAGATGCAAGACATACTGAAAGTAGAGAAAGTCTAAAGACAGAGAGATCTCATTGTAACAGTCTAAGTTACACAGCCCAGAACTAGCCTGAGGTCAGAAAGTTAGGGTACAGAGTGGTTTCCTGGGTCTCTTAAGTGATCCAAAAGGCATTAAATGGAAATGAGGAAGTTAATACTAATGTAAATTTTTTTAAAAACTCACCGGAAAAGGTTATTAGAACACACATCATATTACCAGTGGAGATGAGAGGGGTCTTTTTTACAGAATTCAAAAATTACACAATTGGGACAATTTAAAGCTTCATTTTTCTGAGGCATATTTTATTCATTCATTCAATAAACACTAACCATGTACCAGAAAGCGCCTTGGATTCTCTCAGGGAACAAAGCAAAACAAAAAACAGGCAAGGGACTCTCTGCTAACTCTCAGAGTAAAGCGTAACATTCTTTCCTTCTAAAAGTACCCACACTTGTAATCCAGTGGAGAAATAGTAAAATGAGTCTCAGATTTGTCCTACAGTAAGGTTTCAAGATTGAGAAGACCTAGTAAGTATCTAGAGTAAAACAATGGGATGTATTATCAAACCCAATCTTCTTAAGGCATTATGTTTCCTCTACAAATTCATCAATTACCATTCAACACACATCCTCATTGTGCCACAAGGACTCCCAAATGTGCAATTCCATTTGTAAGTATCTTATCCAAATCTTCAAGGAGTTGTTCCTTGACTTAAGAAATAAGTTATAAGTAAACTTTATTGTCTTCATTTTTACCTATAAATTGTTAATTCACTCATAAACTGGTATAAAAGAAAGTCCTTGCTCTAACTGCTGTGATTTAAAAAATGTTTCAAGAAAGAAATCAAAATAGTCACATACTTTTTGAGAACAATAATAAAACAAATCAATAGCAGCCTTCTGATGACACCTGGTGGCCACTTCTCACAGGAAGTTTCTTTTGGGGTTTTAAAAAGAAAGCATTTCAGGAAGTATTTGAGAAAAGATAATTTCATATGCTGCTACACTACAGGCAGCACACATGGCATTTTCCCTTCATTTTCATCCTTTTTGTTCCCCTTCTCACTGATTTCCAATCCCTCGTCTTCATTTCTCTTCGTGCCTTTTCTCCGTTCTAAGGAGTACACCTGCAACAAGCTGCAGTCAGTCTCGCTGGGACCGACACTCACAAACCTATCTCACCACTACGTTGAGGCATGAACCCACCTTCTCCCTGCCTCCCATCCCACTCCACCCCACCTTCACCCTTCCTAAGCTTACCCAAACTCGGGGTGCAGTTAGAGTGAGCTTAGCACACGTTGTCACCAGGCCCACAGTAACATCACAGCAGGGGCATGTGTGTGTCAGGGCATGTGTGTGTCAGGGCACGTGGACACACAGGTATGTATAAAAGTGCCTAATGGTCTTTTGCTCTTTCTCTTTGGAGAGTTCAAACAAGGATGAATCCCAAAAGTTATTACCACCCTACAGTAAGGATCTCTCCTCCTAGAAAGACAAGGTAGGACAAGGAGGCTGCCTACAAGCCTGCTGCGAGCTGCAACGACAATAGCTAAGCAAGACAAGAATACATGGAAATTAGTGGACCACTCATATCTCTTTCCTAATCTGCCATTTCAGCTGGACTTTCTATTGCAAATGTCCTACCATTATGCTGTTACCTAATTAATAAAGTACCACCAAGTCCATACATAAGGTCTGCTAATGAGAAACTGTAACATTAGTTATGGTTACAAAACACCATGTGCATAATCTAAGTGTAACTAGAGGGTGCTGTATTCCACCCCCATATCCCAGTCTTCTCCCAGCAGAAACATCAACTTATAACAGAGACCACAAAATAAAGTATCTGATCCTACAAAGAAAAAATTACTCTTCCACAAAAATGTTTACATTTGCAAGTTGAATAAACTCTCCCATGACAAGAGTGGGTATTTAAATACCTACAATAGTAGGTATTTAACACCCTAAAAAACTATTAACTAGGTAACACTGGAAGCAATTTTACCACACATGGATACACAGTTGAGTCTGGTTTATTCATAATAAGACTAGCTCATGAACGCTGAAGTATAATAGACCCACCTTCCCACTGTCCTGAGAACAAGCTACAATGCATTCTTAACATGTATGTTTGTAAAGTTGTTTACTTCTCTAACCAGGAAAATGCCGGTGGTGGTTTAAAATAAGTCTGCAAATTCTTTTCAAAGGGTGGAGCCCAATTCCCTCCCTCCTGAGTATGGATTGGACTTAGTGACCTGCTTAGAAGGGACAGAAAATGGTGGATAGGAAGGTCTCCTACCCTGGAGACTAAGTCCTACGAGGCACATGCTTCCTGCCTGCCCTTGCGCAGGTTCACTTTGTCCAGCGGATGCCAGACCACGTAGGGAGGACACTTCAGCAGCCTGTAGGGAACTGAGGAACTAGGGCTCCACGAACAGCCAGGGAGCGAGCCCTCTGGGGAGCAGACGCTCCAGCCCCGGGGTCAGCCTTCAGATGACAGCAGCCCTACAAAACCCTGACTGCAGCCACTGGACAGACCTGGAGCCAGAATCCCAGGTAAGACTGAGATGATACATGATTGTCGCTTTAAGCCACTATGTTTTGACAGAATTTGTCACTGAGCAACAGATAACTAATGTTTGCTCTCCTTTCTATCTTGTCAAGAATAGACATGGCTCAAATTCATGCCCCCTTTATAAATATATTTCCTTTCCTATATGCTCCAACTCTTAACAAGAATCTTCTATACAACAGTATTAAAGCACACAGGGAGTCATCAAGAAACAAAAACTGAAGTGTACTGTTTATATAAAATGCATATTGGGGCAGAATTCCTATCAAACTTATTTTAGAACTTTAATAAAATGACATTCACATTTATCTCTCTCCTACTACCAAAATCAGACCTGATGCAGCCTTCAGTAAAAACTGACAGAAGAAAATCAAGAATTATTAAAGAGCTAACTAATAAAGAGATGAGGTGGAACGAGTTTTAAATTTAGATTTGTATGGAATAAAGGATGTATCTTAACAGTTCCTGAAAAACCTGCTCGTTTTAAATGGAAGCATTCAGGCATGCATGTCCCTAGAATCTACTTAGCAAGGGGCCTGCCTCAGAGACAGCAGCAGTATGTGCTGCTTCCCAGCTTGGCTCAGAAATTTTAGCAGCCTGCAAGTCCAATAGCCCCAACCCTGAGGGGCAGCCCATGCAGTAAACATGTGGAGCCACAGGGCAGTGGGGCTGAGTGAGTCACAGACCTCTGGCCGCCACTTCTGCTACACAATGCTGTCACCTTCGCCTAGCAGGACTCAAGCTGAGGAGGTGGAGGGGCCTTTTCTCACAGAACTTGGACATGAGCAAGTCCCACCTCCAAAGTATCCCGCCTGCCGGCTTGATCCTAAAAAGACCCTTCTCCAGCCAGAGACCGAAGGCATCTTAAAGACAAGCAGGCTAACACAATGTGCTCCCAAGCCCAAGTGATCAGAGTAAAGTAAAATTCTCACTCATGTCAGAATCGAATATTGTTTCTATTCCGGAGGATACCCATGTTATATCTCAAATAATCAATTCAATTTTGCCTGCAAGTTAAAAATCAAAACATTTGCTTAGTGCTCAAAATGAGAGCTAAAATAATCACTTAAAAAACCATACTGACAGGGATCAAACCACAGTAACCAAAACAGAGTAAGTAAACCATGATCCCTTACATTATCAAAGATTCCCGCCTTCCAACACTATTTATGAAGATGTACTAATGGCAATATAAAACAAATCACATGATAAAAAAAAAAAAACTGCAAAATTAGTTCACCAACCTTACCTAGCCATTTACTTTTTTAAAACCTTCCTATACTACAATTACTATTTTCCAAATATAAACTGATCCAATAATAAAATTAACTTTATAACAACCTTTTGTCAACCACCTCTGACAAATACATCAACTTGTAGTCAGAAAGATTTACACAAAAAGTTAAGATGTAATATATCTCCTTTCAAAAAGTATTTTTAAAATCAATGCTTTGTTAGTATTTCCATCTTATTGTTTTATTTTTTAAGATGGAAAATTCTTATTGGAACAGAAAAAAAGGGGACAAGAGAAAGGAATGACAATTCTGAGTAAAGCAGAAGGTGAAAAAATTCATGCCATTAAAAGCAGACACCTATGAGCGTTTGGTATCTTATGCCAGTGGAGAGAGGTTGTTTTATTATCAATGTAACTAATCACAATGAAACCATCTCGTACAACTAAAGACATTATAATGAATTTTCTTTACAGCTACAGAGAAATGGGATTTGCTGTTTCACATCAAATAGAACAGGCTGTATAAATTCTTCTTCCTATTTATTGTAAAATATAATTTCACCTATAAAATCAGTCATGAAATATTAAAACTGAAACAACAGAATTTATATCCTTTACTTAATTTAGTTTAAACGGTCTATTCACTAAAAAAAAGGGGATGGGGGGTTACATGTGATAGAGCCCCTCCTTTCTCATTAAGTGTTTCCATTAGACCCTTTATTTTTAAGAATTTATAAAGCAGCCATAAAAAAAAGCATTCCATGATGAAAGTTAGTACATGTTCCTTAAATTTTCCTTTCGTCTTTTTCAAAAGGCAAGAGAATAGAACACAGATGAACACTGAGGAAAGTGAGGAGAATTAGGGGAATAAAACTAAAGAAACACATAATACATTTACACTGAAATTTTTAAACACTGGTGAAAAAGAACATTAAGCTCCTAGGAAGGAGGCCTTGGCTTTCCTTCCAAGCTGTAGGTCACATGGCAATTCCTAGAGCCTTTCTGAGCCTCTGTTTCTTTGTTTGTAAAGCCAGAAGGACTAAGATTCCTAAATTCAATGAGAAAATCTCTCCACTGATATTAAAGAGTTGTTGAACATGCAAACAGTAGAAAGAAGTATTCTTAATAACAAATTTGTTTTTCATTCTAGCAGGAAATATAGGAAGAAAAAGACTATTTCCAAAATGTAAACCTGGGGAAATATAACTTTTAAAAATAAAACTAAAAACATGTTCCAAACTGTTCTCACTCACATTCATCAGCTCCACTGAGAAGAGATGGAATACAATGGCTAATCAAAGAGCTTCAGAGGGGAAAAAAGACTAAAACTACTAATTTTGGATTAAATCTGGAAAACATTGAAATTCTAAATGCCAATAAGCGAACATATAAAACTATAGAGCCTCAAGACATCTGGAATATAAATTATTAGGTATCAAAGATCTGAGTGCTAAGAAGTATATTTAGAAAGGAGAAAAACTTCAGTATTAAATTTTTTAAATGGATATAGTTCTACCCAAGTCCATTTATATAATAAGGTTAATAGTTTTTTTCCTCTGGGTGGTGAAATTATAGGTAATTTTTTTCTCCTCTTCCTGGCATTTTTCTATACTTTCCAAAATATATTACTTTGAGGGGAGAGGTGACTGAGTGGGAAGCTTAAAAAAAATCTCTACACATTGAAGTAATGGAAAATGGTGACCACTCTCAATTAAAAAAAAGAGTGAGAGAAAGAAAAGCCCTTAGTTGGAATACATTTATGATTGAGATCCTTGGACTAAACTCAGAATCAAAATACCACAAATGAAAGTCAGGAGGTGACTTGTAACAAAGATGCTTGGAGTCTCCTTCTGGTCAACCACTTGGGGACACCAAGAAAGTTAACTGCAGCTCACTGGACACTGGACCTCACATTAAATACTCAAGAGTGGGTGCTGAGAAAGGGTGACAATACCCAAGAGCACACCAGCTTGCTGACCCTGGTCTGTGATACCACTCCCCACTGAGAGCCCAGTGGGCTCCTTGAGAAATGGCTGACTCCAGGGCTGGGGCAAGGCAGACACAAGACAATGAAGGTTATAAACGTGTTCTAGAAAAATGTCTAGTTTTATTTAGAAATCTTTTAATATATTTGAAATAATTTCTAAATAAAAAGTAAAAATAATAATAATAATAATGGGAGGTAGGCTGGTTTTGTACATATGGCTTCCAAAGACGTTTACAACATCTCTGGTAACTGTCAAGAAGGGTCAAAAGAATATAATGCTCCCTAAAAATGACAAAGGTTTTCTTGGACCTGACAAAGCCCTTACTCCATGTAACAGTTATTAGTCCCCATGATTTCCAGGCATCCAAAAAGCTTCATCTCCAACTCAGGGTTTACTGCAAATTGTATCCTTTCTAGCAGAGCTGTGTCCTGTGTGTCTGTATTGAGAACTGTCAAACTCCTTTGCTACTTAGAAATAACCGTTGGAATCTTTTCTGTCAATGCCCGTCCACTGTGGTTCCCATACCAGCCTTCAGACAGAGTCTTGGGTGACACCAATGCAAAAAAAAAGTCACACTTGAAAGGACTGTGTGGGTTTTTTTCTTATTACTAGTAAAGTGGGTTAAATTATGCTGAACTTTATAAAAACTCAACGGTACGAATTAGCTATCTACAAAAGATATATGTTTCTCCTGTCCAAAGCAAAAGGATGCAAGATAGTAGACTAGAATTGCCTAGCAAAGGCAAGAGATGATAAAATGTCACCTGGACATGCTCTGTCACAACTCTTGCCATGTCCCTATCAGCACTGGTCCCACCTTCTCTACTCCTGACACCTGAACTTTGCTGAAGACTTTCAGCCTCAAGTTGAATTCTATATTACTAAAAGGCAGTTTGGCCATCACACACGTCTCTATAAATGTCATGCCATTCACTACAGAACGCTATCATTTTTCTGTATTAACTGTTCTTAGTCTCCTTTCCCTTAGTTTTGACCCAGCAAAACTACATTGCCATTTTCATTTTCAGGTTTTCCCTCTGAATCTCCCTTCTGAATTCCATTTCCCTGCTTTTCACTAAGTCTATTGCCATTTCTTACATCTCACTCTCAATTGTTAGAAATGAGAAAAGAGTGGATAATCTCCAAGCTTGACCTACGTCATCATTCTTCAATGATTTTAACATACCTCTATTTTACCTCATCTGGTAAAACGGTGACAAATGCATCTGAAATTCGACCACCTTTCCTTTGTTTATCTCAACTGCTTTTAAATCCTGCCAGCTTGTATAGAGTGTTAATGAATTTTAAAAAATAATAAAATATGGGTAAAGACAGTAAGGAGAAGAAACAGGACAAAATATGAAGTTAGACTCTTCAAAAAGAAAATCAAAAATCCTAAATTTTAATGTACTCAATAGCTATAGTGTATAAGGCTCTTCTATAAAATTCTGGAACACTTGAAATAAGAGGCTCCCTTTTCAGCTTAAAATGCAGATATTTTAGAAAAAATTTAAAGTATTAATTTATATATTACATTAAGAGACAAACTTATCAAAATGATGGAAGAGGTTAAAACTGAAACTATATACAAGTCCAGTGGTTGCTGTGCATTCTAGAACTTTAAAACTACTTGACAGGGAAAGGAAGAAGTGCTTGTGTACCTCCTCAGCTATCAAGGATAGCACTGGCTTCCCCTCCAACACAGCTTTCCTACTAATGCTGACAAAGGATACCCAGGAGGCATCTTACATACTCTTTTAAAAAAAAAAAAAAAAGGAGATAAGGTCTTGCTCTGTGGCCCAGGCTGCTGGAGTAAGTACAGTGGCACAATTATAGCTCATTGCAGCCTCAAACTCCTGAGTTCAAGAGATCCTCCTGCCTCAGCCTCACAAATGGCTACGAATATAGGTGCAAGCCATCATGCCCAGCTAACTTTTTTATTTTTCGTAGAGACTGGGGATAGGAGTTCACTATATTGCCCAGGCTGGTCTCGAACTCCTGACCTCAAGTGATCTTCCCAGCTCAGCCTCCCAAAGCGCTGGGATTACAGGCATGAGCCACCATGCCCTGCTTATCTTTCACATTCTTAAGTGATGAAAAAAATACAAATAACTGGAAGAAGAAGAGGTAGATGTGCATAATTTACCTATCGAATCTTCTTCCCTCAAATATGAATCTGGATCAGTAACCTAACCGAGCAGTATTCCTGGTCCCTTTCAAGCCTTGCTGTCTTCTTCCCCCTGGGATCATCATCAAAATCCTAGTCTACCACAAGCATCAGTATTTTCCAAGATTTTCATTTTAATTTCATTGCATTTCATGTTCTTAGCACATCTGTAGGCCCAATACTCGTTAACTTTAGAAGATCCTGCTTACACTGTTTGCTAATCTTTTAGGTATGTTTTTGTGGGACAACAAAAACAAGCAAATGTAAACATTAACCAAAGAGAATACTAATCACTGCAATAGGAAAAGGCTATACCCAAGGCCCATTAGACATAGTATCTCTGTTGGTTTTCATGTGACTGCATTTATTTCTATTAGAATTTTATGGATTAAGCACTAAAGATACTAAAAAATATTCATCATGTGAACATTATTTCCCAAAGTGTGACAGAAATACCACTAGCAGCACTTAAAGTTATTACAAGTAAGAAGTTTTAAATAACTATGTATTTTTCAAATGTGTATTTAAAAAAATAACACACCAACCTGTGACATCACATATATTACTTATTATAACAAGGCTAAGTTAGGGAAAAAAATATGGTGGTATGAAATAAAAACAATGAAGGAGTAGGCGACTGACTAAAGTTTGTAAAACTGCATTACACTACATTACATCCTATTCATTTATTAACTTTTAAGTTATATAAATTCTAAGAAATCAGTAATAATAAAGAATTCTCAGCTCTAAGTTCATTATTAAACAAGAGTGTTCTGAAAATCAGTCCTTTCTTCATTGCTGGTAACCTTTCATAGGTAGTATCGCAAGTCTTCATTTACTTATTTTCACACATGAGTAGTGGCCACCTTCAGATTATACTTCTAAGCAGATTATTACAGTCTAATAAAATGTCCTAACACTGTAATATTACTCTTCTACATTGTGAAGAACAGACAACAGAAATTGTATATGTGTAGAAAGAAAGAAAACTACAGAATTCTAATTTTCTACATAGTTATAATCTGCCATGGCTTTTAGATTTGGATACAGTGGCTAGAACTAACCTAAGAAGTTAATGCCCTTACACCACAACTGCTATAATAATTAACTTAAAATGGCTCAAACACAACAGAAGTTTATATCTTGTCCTGTAAACTTCCAAAGTAAGTCAGCAAGCATTCTGCTCCAGGCTGTCATTCAGGGATCCGGGATCCCTCCACTCTGAAGCTCTGCCTTGGAGTTTCCTCATTCCCTGCATCCAGCTGACAGAAGCAAGCAAGCATGAAAGAAAGAGGAGGCTGGCTCACTGCTTTATTATTATTATTATTGTTATTTCTACATATTCAGGGCGTACAGATGGAGTTTTGTCACATGGATATATAGTACAGTGGTGAAGTCTGGGCTTTCAGTGTACCCATCACCCAAACAGTGCACACTGTACCCCACAGATAACTTTTCATCCCTCATCCCCCCCCACCCTCCCCCCTTTTGAGTCTCCAATGTCCATTATTGCACTCTGTACGAGTACCCATAGCTTAGCTCCCACTTATAAGTGAGAACTTGCGGTATTTGATTTTCTGGTTTTTGAGTTACTTAGGATGATGGCCTCCAGTTCCATTTGAGTTACTGCAAAAGATATTATTTCATTCTTTTTATGGCTGAGTAGTATTCCATGGTATGTATATGTATATCTCTGTGTGTATGTATATCACATTTTCTTTATCTACTCATCAATTGATGGATACTTAGGTTAATTCCTTATCTTTGTGACTATGAAGTGTGCTGCTATAAAGATACAAGTATAGGTATCTTTTTAATATAACAACTTCTTTTCCTTTGGTTAGATACCCAGTAGTGAGATTTCTGGATTGAATAGTAGATCTACTTTTAGTTCTTTGAGAAATCTCCATACTGTTTCCCATAGAGGTTGTACTAATTTACATTCCCACCAACAATGTATAAGCATTCCCTTTTCACCACATCAGCACCAATATCTATTGTTTTTTGACTTTTTAAGAATGGCCATTCTGACCAGGATAAGACGGTATCTCACAGGGATTTTTAATTTGCATTTCTCTGATGATTGTTGATGTTGAGCATTTTTCCACATTTGTAGGCCATTTCTATATTTTCTTTTGAAAAATGCCTGTTCATGTCATTTGCCCTTTTTTTTTTTTTTTGAGATAGAGTCTCACTCTGTTGCCTGGGCTAGAGTGCTGTGGCGTCAACCTAGCTCACAGCAACCTCAAATTCCTGGGCTCAAGCAATCCTTCTGCCTCAGCCTCCCAGGTAGCTGGGACTACAGGCATGCGCCACCATGCCTGGCTAATTTTTTCTATATATTTTTAGTTGTCCAGCTAATTTCTTTCTGTTTTTAGTAGAGATGAGGTCTTGCTCTTGCTCAGGCTGGTCTCTAACTCCTGAGCTCAAAGGATCTACCTGATCTGCCTGCGTTGGCCTCCCAGAGTGCTAGGATTACAGGCGTGAGCCACCTCCGCTCAGCCTTGCCCACTTTTTTAATGGGGTTCTTTGTTTTCTTTCTTGCTGAGTTGTTTGAGTTCCTTGTAAATTCTGGATATTAGTCCTTTTTTGGATGCATAGTTTATGAATATTTTCTCCCATTTTTGTAGGTTGTTTATACACTCTGTTGATTATTTCTTTTTCTGTACAAAAGCCTCAAGTACATCTCATTTGTTTATTTTTGGTTTTGTTGCATTTGCTTTCGGTGTCTTAGTCATAAATTCTTTGCTTAAGCCAATGTCTAGAAGAGTTTTTCCTAGGTTTTCCTTTAGAATCTTTATGGTTTCAGGTAATACATTTAAGTCTTTAATCTGCCTTGAGTTAATTTTTATATATGGTGAGAAACAGAGATCTAGTTTCATTCTTCTGCATATGGTTTTTTCTTGCCTTGACACAAAAGTGGTATCTATCACTTCCACTCATATCTGCTTAGCTGCAAGGGAGCCTGAAAAATATAACCTTAAGTTGTGCAATAAGAACTGATTTGGGTGGACAGCTAACCATCTCTGCCACACACTAGTCCAAAATTTATTATATTGCTTGTCATTCTGCCATTAATGAAGGCTTTTAGCCTTTACGAGACTTACAAAAAAACTTTTGTTCAGAAATGCAACTGCAAAAGCATCCGTAAAGCTATTACTTCCACATTTAAAAAACATGAGAATTACAGATAATGCCAACCATTTACAAATCTAACTAGTCATCAAAACTATGAATCGCTAGGTCTTACCCATGAAGGAATTCTGATTAAGAAAGTCTGGGGTAGGGACAAAAATCTGCACTTTTAAAAAGTTCCCTAGGTGATTGTGATGAGCCAGATTTGGGAACCACTGGACTAAAATCCATCCCAACCCTTCAAAACACTAGTATACGATTTGTATATTTATCAAAGAGCTGAAGTGAAGAGGAGAGGAAAAAAGAGTTTATGTGTGTGTTTGAGGAGCTAAGAGGATAAGGAGTAAATCGGGAAGAATAAGTGTACCATACCAAATAGGGTTATCACACAGGGAGTCCAAAGACATTTGTCTACATCATAATCTGCCATACAAAATTACTCTGAATGTCACTTTTAGCAAACGCTGGCATAACCTACCATCTTGAAATCCTGGAGTGTGTTACAGTGAAATATAATACCACCATATGGAAATTCAGAGTTTGTGCCCTGAAAATTAATGAAAATCATTTGATTTCCTTTTTGGAAGATTATAATTTTCTACTCCCTTTCCTTCAATGATCTAAATTTTCTAAGCTATTTTTTAAAGTATATTACCACCTTAGTTTAAATTATATGGTTTTTAAATATTTTTAAATTAACATGTACTCATATAACTGCTATTTCTCATATTTTAATAACTGATCCAATAATTATATATCAAATTCTGATCCATAATTCACAGTCGGCAAAAATCACAAGTGAATTGTACAATTCCAAAGAAGTAGTCTGTTGTTTGTTCTGTTTAAAACACAAAGTTTCTGTTATATTTAACAAGTGAAAAGCAGGCTGGGCTTTGGTTACATTTGATGATCGTATGGTAGTATTCCAATTGTGTTAACAACATCTTTTCCCTATTAGGCTTTTTATTACACCTTGCTTTTATTTAAAATAACTTTTTAATGGAAGAAAAAAGCACAGCATACATATATGGGAAAACAAAAGTATGAAAATCAAACAAAGTGAAAGGCACTGAGAATTAAAACCGAGATTCTGAGCTTTAGCAAAAAAGCTGAAACTAGAAGAGCTGAAGTATCTAAAATCTGTTTTAAGAAGCCTATGTTCTACATTTGTCCTTAAGGGATCTCCTAAAATTACTACATGTGTCTGAAATGCAGGCATCCTTGCCATAGAAGGACTTTCATGGGCTGTCAACTTCTCAGTGAAGGGCTGATTTCTAGCTGATTCTGCTAGAAAGTATGACATTACATAATGCTTGACAGTCCTTGTGGTTTAGACAATTTTAGCACTCAATATCAAACAAAAACAGTAGTACTATTTGGTTCCATAGGACATATAATTTGACTTCAGAATCATGTACTTTTCCTATACTTGTTAATTTCAACGAATGACTATAACAGCATGATGGCTCAAGATAAGGTTTACAGTATAAGCAATGTTGTTTTAAGAAAAGTCCCCATAATATGGGATAAATATGACAAAAGAAAACAAAGTTATCAAAAGGCTAAAAAAAGATAAGCCAATGCTGATTTCCCAAAAGTATCCTTTTTATTAGCAACAAATCGCCTAAGCAAAGAAGTATGATTTCCCAAATCTTATATACTGCCATTTTCTAATGAACTGGAAGACACAATCCTTAGAAGTCACTTTAACTCAACATTCAAGAACTAAAATCAAAATGAAATTAATTACTTTTCTGCTATAGGGACTTGTTATCTGCTAGACTGATAATGTATGCTGGTTTAAAAACAAACCTACCGGCTGGGCGTGGTGGCTCACGCCTATAATCCTTGCACTCTGGGAGGCCCAGGCAGGTGGATCTCTCAAGGTCTCAGGCAGAGGCAGGTAGATTGCTCAAGGTCAGGAGTTCAAAATCAGCCTGAGCAAGAGCAAGACTCCGTCTCTACTAAAAATAGAAAGCAATTAATTGGACAACTAAAAATAGATAGAAAAAATTAGCCAGGCATGGTGGCACATGCCTGTAGTCCCAGCTACTTGGGAGGCTGAGACAGAAGGATCACTTGAGCCCAGGAGTTTGAGGTTGCTGTGACCTAGGCTGATGCCACAGCACTTTAGCCCAGGAAACAGAGTGAGACTCTGTCTCAAAAAAAATAAAAAATATAAAAATAAATTAAAAAATCACAAACAAACCTACTAAGGTAAAAAAAAAAAAAAAAGAGTAACTTCAAAAAAGGGAGTGAATACACCTTTTGCCAGGCTTCCTTTCACGCTCCCATTCCCATCATGACTTTTGTTTTCCTTCTCTCCAGCTCTCTCAGGCACACTCTTTTGTCTCTGCTTATCTTCTTCCTCTGACCTAGCATGACAGCGATTAGGAGTCAGATGCCTTTAGCCTTATATAATATCTGGGACAAGTTGCTTCTATAAAGCAAGGACAGTAACGATGCCCACCCCACCAGGTCACTATGAGGTATAATCCTCATTTCCTTAATGGTGAATAAACCCAGCATGTAATGTGGTCAGCTCAGTGCCTGGCACACAGTAGGCCTTCAGTTAGCATTACAATCATTATCACAATCAATCTTCTTTTTTGATATCTCTACTCCTGGAAGTATTTATAAGAGGGTCAATTCAAGAATAAGTTCTATCATACACCTCCAAGAATATATCACCTCATCACATCTTTTTCATACAAATTGAACAGTCTCTATGCAGATAGACTTTGCAAAATAAAAAACACAAATGTTTGCTTTTGAAATATTTGGTAGATATGAAAAAATAATTTTTAATATGTATAAGGTTTTAGGTATAACAAAACCTTGAGCGCAAATAACAGTTTATGAAGAACAAATTATCTTTGAGTCCCTCTGTGTCCCTCCCTATCTATCATCAGCTTGAATCTTGCTTGTAATTTACCTGCTTTTCTTTATTAATTTAACAATCTGGATTTCTAACAGTATGTAATTTTATGTTTCAAAACTTTTTTAAAAAAGGTGAAAAATACCACGCTTTCTCCTACAAGTAGCTTTCTCCCCCCTCAAGATTATGTTCCTGTAGCTCATTATCCTCGGTGATAAATACACCTAACATTCACTCAGTCTCAGCACCGGTACAGTGCTTCTGCACAGGAACATAACACAATGCCTTCATCCATGCTCCCGTGATGGGCATTGCTTCCAGTCTTTCCTTGTACAAAGAGTGTGACTGTGAGCATCCCTGCACGTGTCTCAGGGCACTAGTTTGAGTGAGTTTCTCTAGGGCAGTGGTTTTCAAGTTTTAGCACCAAATTACCTGGAAGGCTTGGTAAGTCAGAAACCTGGCCCATCCCCAAAGTTACTGATTCAGTAGATCTAGAGTGGGACCCAAAATTATGCATTTCGATCAAGTTCCCAATTTAGAACCACTGCTCTGAGACAAAGACTGAATGGAATTAATGGATCGAAAGGTACATAAATCTCAACTTTATTACATTACTCCCAAAGTTATTGTACCAATTTATACTCCTACCGGTTGTATATAAGCATTCCAGTTGTTTCCTATCCTCCCAACAGTATTGTCAAACTTTTTACACTGTTGCCAACCTAACATGTATGAAACCATTTTGGTCCTAATTTGCATTTCCCTAATTACTGATGAAGTAGGGCATTTTTGCATTCAGGTTTCCTCTCTTCTGTGAGATGCCTATTCAGGTCATTTGTCTATTTTTCTATGTTCTTACCTATTTGTATTAATAGCTGCTTGCTCTTTCAGATCCTAATTTTGTATAAGTAACATGTACTGAATGTATCTATTCTCCCTTGTGACCTGTCTGTTCACTTTCTGAATTTCAACAATATTAGTGTTGTCAAACGTATTGATATTTTTCTTTATGGTTTATATTTTCTGTGATCTGTTTTTACTGCACCTTTTCTATGTTTAGATAGATTGAGACACGCAGATACTTACCGTGTTGTCACAATTGCCTACAGTATCCAGTACAGTAGTAACATGCTATGCAGGTTTTCAGCCTAGGCACAACAGGCTATATCACACAGTCTAGGTGTGCAGTAGGCTATACCATGTAGGTTTGTGTAAGTACACTCTAGGATGTTCTCAGGACGACATAATCACCTAATAATTCATTTCTCTGAACGTTATCCCCATAGTTAAGTGACACGTGACTGTACATCCACTTTCTACAAAAATGGTCAAAGTAGAGTTCTAAGAAATGCAACGCAGTTATAAAGTCATATACTGGAAGATAGATACGAGACACACTGCAGAACCACAGCGAAAGAATTGAAACAGTTTCCACAGGTGCCAATTCAAGACTGAATGGCATCAAGTACAGTCAGCTCTTGAGCAAACAGTTGTTCTTCTAACACAGCCTATACCGTTACCCTTCCCTGCTATGTTTGGTTCTAACAAATAATAAAGAGGCTTTCCAAGATGAGAAATATCTCACAGTTAGGGTCAGACTCAAAAGATTCTATTGATATTATGTTCTTTTAAACTTTTGTACCAAAATCAGAAAAATTATGAGACTCATTAATCACAAAGGGAAATGTTTTTACTTTAGACAGAGTATAGAAACCTGACACACCATCTCAACCCAGAGATCAAAGTTCACATTCACCAGTAATAAGACATTTCCCTATCGTGTACCCCTGATACGACACACTCTAACAAGAGCATGACTTCACCTCTGTGGTACTCTTACCAAAAATGCTTAACTCTCAATTAATCATTAAAGAACATCAGACAAATGCAAACTGAGGGACATTATACAAAATAATGGGCAGGTGTTCTTTAAAAGTATCAAGGTCTTAAAAGACAAATCTAAAAGCAACTATCACAGAGTGGAAGACACTAAGTAGACATGACAAAGGCAACACAGGATACTGGATTGGATCCTGGACCAGAAAAAAGGACATCAGTGGAACAGTTAGTGAAATGTGAAAAAAGTCTTTAGATTAGTTGTATCAATTGCCTGCCTTCAATAATTGTATGATGGATACATAAAATGTTAACAACAGCAGATGCTGGCTGAAAGTATACACACAGGAACTCTCTGGACTATTACTGCAACTTTTTTAATTCTAAAATTATTTCAAAGTAAAAAGTTTTAAAAAGTCATTTCAGACTTTTTTTTTACTCAGGTAAAAAGACAGGGGAAAGATCATTCATTGATTTGAAGTGAAAAATACACTACTTCCTCCAACAATTGTGCTAAAAAAAAAATCTCAATAATTGCAAATAAGGATTAAAATGGAATAAATAAATTTTAATTGTTCAGTAAGAGCCTGTGACTGGAACACTCTAGAGAACAGAGTAATTCTCTCGGGCACAGAAGTCTCTAGATAAATGACCTATCTTATCTTATCTTCCCCTTTACTCTTTTTTAGTTTATCTCAACTTACATTAATTTAACATTACTGTGGGTATGTAACTGTGCTAAGGCTTGATGAGATTTTGATATATAAGAAGGAAACACTTAAGTACACAAAATAACAGAGAAGAGCGCAGAGTAACAAAACTGGAAGTAATTTTTCACTCCTATACACTCTAGCAATCAATCTGGACACCCTTTCTAGAGTAAATGGGGGTAAGACTCAAGCTCATGCCCTTCTATGGTCAGTGGTTCTGACAAAAAGAATTAGCTCCAAAATTATGGCTGAAAATTCAACAATGACTCTCTGTGAGAAATATTCCTTTTCTACTCTTTTCCCTCCATCTAATCACTATGTGTATTATCTTTTTTTAAAAAGACACAAAAGAAGTTGATTCTCTGAGTAACAGGAGAAATGTTGGGCTGATATAAACCCATGGAGATTTACTTAATCTACTCTTACAAGAGATCTGACAGATCAAAGCCTGTGATCTCAGGAGGAGCAGCTTCAACATCACCTGGAAATTTGTCAGAAATGCAAATTCTTGAGCCCTACCCCTGACCTGCAGAATCAGTCTCTAGGTGATGCCCAGGAATATGTTTTCACAAACCCTCCAGCTGACTCTGATGCACGGTAAGTTTGAGAACCACTGATGGAAGAGCAAATGACTGGCCCATAAATCAAAACGCCTGACTTCTAATCATTCTGCCACTGATCTCTGAGACTGACTGATCACTTGCTCTCTGTGGGGTTCCGCTTCCTTACTGGGCACGAGCTGGAACAGATAATTGCCACAATCCTTCTACCATCTAAAAGTTGGCAACTCGGCCAGGCGTGGTGGCTCAGGCCTGTAATCCTAACACTCTGGGATGCTAAGGCAGGTAGATTGCTCAAGGTCAGGAGTTGGAAACCAGCCTGAGCAAGAGTGAGACCCCATCTCTACTAAAAAACAGAAAGAAATTAATTGGCCAACTAAAAATATATAGAAAAAATTAGCTGGGCATGATGGCACATGCCTATAGTCCCAGCTACTCGGGAGGGTGAGACAGAAGGATTGCTTGCACCCAGAAGTTTGAGGTTGCTGCGAGCAAGGCTGATGCCACGGCACTCTAACCTGGGCAACAGAGTGAGACTCTGTCAAAAAAAAAAAAAAAAAGAAAGAAAAGAAAAGAAAAGAAAAGGAAGAGAAGAGAAGAGAAGAGAAGAGAAGAGAAGAGAAGAGAAGAGAAGAGAAGAGAAGAGAAGAGAAGAGAAGAGAAGAGAAGAGAAGAGAAGAGAAGAGATGAATAAATAAAAAGAGTAAAGATCTGCTTTACGTAACTAGAAAAAGAAGAGCAAACAAAACCTAAATCAAGCAGATGGAAGAATATAAGAACTAGAGTACAAATAATGAAATAGAAAAGTTCGTAACTCTATGAGGACATTCATTCCTTGAGGGTAAAAGAACACCACTAGTATTTCACCAGATGTTTCTCTCTTTCCTCAAAATGAAATACTATTTCTTCCTTTCATCAGCTAGTCTCTGAATCATATTTAATATACCTAAAATAATTTCTTAGTATTTTATATAAAATAGAATTTGTGTGGTTTTAGCTAAGCCATCTAAACTGTAATTTTACAGTTTCTATTTAATTCTATATCAAGTCTATTTTGGAACAATTCCATAAAATTCCAAGAAGCCCATCACTCAAATGTCTCCTCAGGTGTGATGATCTGACACCCCCAGGTCATAGTTCAGAAGGACTGTGTTCCATGTCATCAAATGAAGTACGATTAGATCAGAAGAAGTGTTTAACAAGTATGAAAAACAAAGAACTTAAAATTTTATAAATCAAGATATTTCCATTACTTCATAAGAAACTGGTTCTTTCCAAGCTTTCTTCATAATAGCTGTAAAAAGCACCTTTCCAGATTGAATTCAGCTTACATGCACATGACATCAGACCCAAACAATCTGAAAGTCATTACAGGTCAAGTTAATTACTGCATTTTTTCCCACAGATTTCCAAACTTTAAGATCATAATCTAGCTATTAAATACAAAAATGATCTCCCAGGAATTCCTCACCTGTTTCCTTGAACTGTATACTTCTCTCCACCATTTACTAGAAACTTGCTCCTCACACACGCCCCAGGCCCAACCCCCATACCAATGATCCCTAGCAATCGGAAGGATTGGGATGCTTTCTGCATGAAGCTGTAGCATCTCTCCTCACCAAAAGTTCACGGAACACATTATTCTGCATATAACTTCAGGGGGTCCATAGAGCTTAGGAAGCCCATAAAATGTCCAATTTGGAACCCATGTCCTACACTCTCCACCTACAGTCCAGGACTATGATCTCCTTGCTCATTATGACAATTCTAACTTGGTCCCACATACAGATGAGGGTTGGGTTTTGCTGGTTCATGACCAACCACTTCAGTATACCAATATGTGTCCCACAATGACATCTTATTGGGTATAACAATAAAGCTTAATTTTTTAAAGTTAAAAAAATTGTGTGGTTTGCTTTCATAGACATCTTTTTAAAAGTTACATAATTCTCTACTTAACACAAAAATAGAATATAATTTAATGTTTTCTTGATGATTCCAGGTAATCAATTGCTATGCTAGGAAGAAAACCTTTATTACATATGAGGAAACAAATTCTCTTTTATTCTATGTGTTTAATCATGGCATGGGCAAACCATTAGGACTGCTATAGGATGAAAGTTATGATGCAGTGAGGGTTGGCTCTGTGCCAGCCTCTTTATTAAGCACTTACCACATTCTACACAAACTCTGTAAGACATGTACAGTTCACAGATGAAGCTTCTGAGGCTCTGAGAGGCTAAGAGAATTATCGGAAGTTATATAGCTAGTAGCTATAGACATCAAATTCAAACTCAGGGTTGTCACATCCAAAGCCAGTCTTCATAAGATCAGGAAATGATTAAGACTGGAGACCTCACCCACGTAATTGAGGATGAAGAAGGTGGTCAGAACTGAGGTCACTGCTGGAGTGTCTCTTATCCTAGAAATGGCACTGAGCAGGCAGATCCAAAATATCCAAAAATGCACTCCACTTCCTTCTTGGTGTGGCCAACAGTGGGTGAAAAGGCCAACAAAACCTTTTCCCCAATATGGGAAAATTGGACTACTAGTTAAACTATCTGGCTTTGTTCCCCTAACAAGGGTAAGAATGTCAACAATGCCATTAAGCAAAACTGCTTATTATAAGAATGGCCCGATTGGTAAACTGCTTCTGGACTCTGACAAACTATGCACGAACTATAAATATCTGATGGGGACACCATGCTTCAGACACCCCTTGAGCACAACTCTAATAAACGGTGTGTCTCTGCCAAGGACCTTAGAAGCTATGCCTACAAACTGTTCGGATACACTGGCTCCCTATGGGGCACAAGGCTTCAAACATAAAGGCTGATCCTATACCTACCAATGTGGGTCTTGTGTCCCTGCGCTAGAGGGATCACCTGGGAAGAAGATAGCCTCTGCATAGCTGAGCAGACTGCTGCAAGCTCTCCCCGAGACAACATCTGTCACTGCCAGGTTGGCAAGATGTGGCCCCATGCTATCCCCTTTGCAGCATGCTGTGCAAGTGTGGCCTATGGTAGTCTTGTGAGTGTGAGATAAACCTAAGGCCCTGGTGGGCACAGCAGACCAGCAAAGAGATCAAAGTGCACATGAGGAAACTCCTGGGAAAAGAGAGAATGGCACCCACTACAGGGAAACAAGCAAGAGGTAACAAAGAGAAAACCTGGGCAAGGACCCATGTGGAGAACTTCACGCCGTGGTTCCCTCCCAGAACCCCCTGAATCCCCGGGCAGAGTAGCTGTGCTGGAACCAGAAGCTTGCACTTTGAAGAGGCAGCCTCTCTTCTCTCTTCATCCCTCTTCCTTGGTGACCAGGTCTATCTCTATGGTTTTCATTCCCACCCCTATACTGATGACTTCCAAATGTTTCTCTCTAGCCAACAGCTCTGCAGACACCAGGCCTGCAGGCCCATGTGGATGCTCCACACGCTCATCAGCTTCCCCTACAAACTGACTCCTTTTCCTTTGTTCTTTATGGCAGTGAGTAGCTTTACAGCCTACCAAATCACTCAGGCCAGAAACCCTTCACATCTGTTAATAAGAAAATGGTCAAATAAGCTAATATATGCATAACATGAAATATTACACAGCGCTTACAAAGATCTAGATGAGACAGCATCAGAAACTCACCAAGACATCTTGTTAAGTCTAAAAGTACTTAACAGTGGTTACCTCTGGGGAAGCAATTGGGATCGGAGAGCATGTTCACTTTATCTCCAGTACTTGAATGTTTTAAAAAAGAAAAAAAAAAGTTTAAGAATAAAGGTAGAAATGGATTCACTGTCTCATAGGCACTGACGGTGTCTTGCCAACTACACAGGGGTATGGGGACCTCTGCCTATGCTATATCCTTCTCAGGTACGGAATTTATGAAAGGCCCCTTTCCGGTACTGACTGCCTGGCCTGCCTTACTCGGGCTTTACTGTCAGAATTGCTTCATGGAAAGAAGATAATGCTTTTGTCCACTTTGCTCACATCAGAAGAATGGGCATTTCTAGAAGACACAAAAAACTGTCAATAGTGATTGTCTCTGGAGAGTAGACCTCGGAGTCTGGGGTGTTACTGTACTGTTTGCATTTTTTTATTGTGTACATGCATTGGTTTTTCAACTGCAGATAACTAAATAAATAACGGAAGTAGATGGACTTCCCTCCCCCTAGGAAGTCTCCCTAAACCTTCTTCCAAATTAGATCAAACCTCTTTATCATCAACTTTCACAGCATCCATGTCGCAGTGAATGGTACAGGACTCAACACTTCTTTTGAATAAGTGCTAAGACATGAATGACTGCATTAGCCTACCACTGGCTCCCCACTGCCCTTGTAATAATGTCTAAATGCCTTCTCTCATGGTCAGGCCCCTGCTTCCCAAGGCAACACTTCCCAGTGCTCTGCCAGGCTGCCTCACAGCCAAGTGCTCTTCCTGACTCCCTGAACACACCTCGACACACCTGGGCATCCTCAGCCTCAGTGCAGGACTCCCCTCCTCCCCAGCCCCTCTCACACCAAGCCAACCTTGTCCTGGACTCCACAATGCATGGCAATAATGTGTGTTTCCCAACAAGACTGCAAGCTCTGTGAGGGCAATGTGTTTATCTTTTTCATGTTTATCTTATCCTTAAATGGATCATTAATATGGATCACAGATTACAATGGACATGGAAGAAACCAAAAAAAAAAAAAGTTTAATTGTTGAGTGAACTAATGCTAAAATATTGTGGAAGGCAGTATAGTTTAGTGAACAAAAAATATAGGATTCTGAAGTCAGACTGCCTTGGTTCAAATCCTGGCTCTACTATTTAACAGCTGTATAACCCTGTACAAGCTAGTCAACCTAAATTTGAGTTTCCCATAAATAAAATATAGTACATACCTCAAAGGATCTTGGGGAAATTAAATGAGATTATGTACACTGCCGCCAGGGACAATGTTTATACAAACTAAGAACTCGAAAACATGATTATTGTTGCTGTTATTTCAACTAACTTCTGTGTTTCTTTACCTTTTTACTGTCCCTAAGTACACGGTACTTAATATTTTAGGAACTTCCAGTTTTCTGGGCTATACTCAAGGAAAACCAAACGGTTAAAAGAAGAACATCTGGAAACTGTGGGAATAAAAGCAATAAAGCTCAAAAGAAAAAATGAAACTTAAGACAGCATTGGGGGCCATTTCATCTATCTCCATCTTCTCCCCAAAAGGTTCTCCTTCCAGAGCTAAATTTTGGAAGTTCTGGATTTTATTTTATTAAGAAAGGTGGTAATTCCTTTATACTCCTACACTGCCATCAACTTCTGTCAGCCTCTTGCAGGGCTATTTCTGGGTTTTATTCCAGGTAGTTGGAATTGCTAGATAATCAAGTGAGAAGAGAGTTATTACCATCATGATCTGCCTATATAATTACCATAAGATGTTCTAATCACGGCAAGAGAATACTGAAAAGAATAAGTATTTCCACAATGAAAAAAATTCACTAGATCCTTCACCAGTGATGCAAGAAAGTTAAGACATAAGCATGTATGTGTGTGTATATATATGCATGCATATATTATAGACATAATTTTATATACATGTAATTGTACTTTCCTTCTGCTGCAAACTGCTTATACTCAATCTCACTCCTAAAGCCAATACCTTGTGAATAAAATTCCACAAAATGTACTATGAATAACTCCCCTCTTTGTGTGCAAGACACCATGCCGGAGACCTGGGATGCAAACACGTGAAAGCCAGCACTGCTATAATCTAGTGGAGGAGGCTGATATGTACACACGTAACACGAAAGACCGAGGCTGCAGAGATGCCGATGGCCCACTGCAACTACAGATCCGTCCACACGACTGATCTGTCAACATCTCCACGGCCGTGAGCCCACACTGAAATCATCTCACCTAGGCACTGCTCACCTTCTACTGCTGCCCATCCCGCAGGTGGACACCAGGAGCTACTCGATCACGGAAAGCAGATACCCCAGTGTCCACCTTGACTCCTCCATCTCACTTACCTCTCTCTCCCCCTCCATCCCCAAATGCACTCTACTAACTGAACATGTACAATCCACTCCCTTCTCCTACCTCCTTGGCTACTATCCTAGCTCACACTACTGTGACACCTCACCTAAGATAAATCCAACAGCCTCCAAAAGAGTCCCCTCACACAAGACAAGAGTCTTACACAATGCCAATGGGTTTCCATAGTTGCAATCAAATCAGTTAAAACAACAAAAAAAGTCTGTGCATGCCACTCTGCTACCTACATTTCTTCAAAGGGGCCCTGCCAGCCTCATCATTCATACCTCCTGTCATATTCCACAATCCAGCTATCCTAAACACTTTTCAATTCCTGAAACGTTCCATATTACCTCTTGACTCTTGGAGTTCCTCTACCTGAAACTATTCCCCATCCTCTCTTTATCTCTTCACCCAGTGAGCTCCCATTCATTCTCTGGACATCATTACCTCTTGGTATTCCTCCCTAATGCCTCCAAGTCTGGAGTAGATGGTGAAGCTGAACATTTTTGCTTTTAGGGCTACCCATACCCTGAGCCACCTTTTTATTTCATAGGAATTCTTTGGTGTGTGGCTCTTTGTGAGAGGTAACCCAGTGAACAGCTACTCCACCTTCCTACTCCCTGGCAACTAGAGTGACTTGGCCAATCCCATATTCTCAAGTAGAACTTTAAATGCTAGAAAAATGTCACAAACATGCAGGTGCATTAAGAGATTTTTCAGTGGCAGAAGAGAATCAGCAGTCCAGCAACAAAGGTGGCAGTTTCTCCAGTAGCAAAATTCTAGCCAGACTATTTATGTGATATGACCTTGGCTGTGGCCTCAACCACCCAGCCTCTTTTGCTTCCTGTCTGTTTTCTGAACCCAGGTCCCCAGCCTTACCATCAATCCTGAAAGCCATCCACAGCCCTCCAATAAATCCTTTCATTCCATTCTTGTGCAATGGCTTGCACAAAACAAGTGTGCAATAAATGTTTCCTGAATGAATTACTTAATTCCACTGAAAATCAGAGTTGGAACGAAAGGAAAAGAAAACTCTCAGTGGGGGTACACACTGCATTCCTAAAAAACCAATGTCAACTATGGTCAAGGGTAGCAGTTACCAATTAGAATGCAGCTTAATTTATTATCCTATTCATAGATTTATAAACTAGGATTCTTCTCACCACCTGGAATTCAAACTACCTCCTTAAAGGAGATGAGAAAGAAAAATCAAATTAGAAGAGTCTATTTTATTAAGGCTAGAGAGTTCTACTCTAACAAAATAAAACTAATTTGAATGCATGTTGGAGAAAATGTCCCCTCAACCAAGTGAATAAGAAATCCTTGGGACCTAATTCAAATACTATATCCTGTGAGCTGTCACCACTCCCTGACAGTCAGCCAGCCATAACTTCCTCTGTGCTCTCATCTCCATTTCAGCTCTTAGAAAAAGGTATTATATTTATTTACACATCTCCTCAGCCAGATCTCAAAATCCTCTGGAGAAGTATGTTACTATCTCCAGCTCCCAGGATGGTGTTTCGCACAAAGCAAGAACCAACGTCTTTGAAGAGGAGCCACTTTGCTTTGCTTAAAAGGTACCAGTGGATTTCCTTGATGCAAAGATCTAGGAAAACAAAACAAAAAAACACACACGAAAAGGTACAAATGGAACTCTCTGTCCTATCTTGCAACTTCTCTGTAAAGCTGAACTTATTCCAAAATAAACAGTTTAAAAAAAAAAAAAAAAAGGCACCAGTAGCAACTGTGTCATCAGCAATTATCACGACTGCCTCACCTGTCACACAAGAAGGCAGCTACTGGAGAGCTCTGCCTAGTGGCACTAGCGGTAATTTCCAATATAGCAAATAGAAAAAGAATGAGTAACAAACACTTGAGCTCTGTCTCCCTACCTTAATTTTGATCAAGTCCCTACCTTCGTTTGTAAAAAGGGGATGATAATTCCTACTATATAAGGTTGCTGTTCCAGATGAAGTATACCAAGTATGTCAAATGACATAGGCGCTCTTCCAATAATGTTCTAATCAATATGTTAGTGACCCTCCCTACAGTGTTCCCACCGGACTAACACCTCATCCCAAAACATACTGTAACTAGCCCCACCCAGCAGAGACTGTAAAGTTAACTCAAATCACTGCCAAAAACTATAACTACCGATAGATACAAATTCTACGTGTGTCCACGGATGCCAACCCTAACAAGATGTCCTGTTCCAGAAGTCCCTAAGGAAACAGACGGGCTACTCGAAACCCAAGGCAACCCACAGGGGTCTGCCGCTCCCGCCACCCAGCTCCACCAGCGTGAACTCCAGAGAGGGGCAAGCACCCGAGCCGGCCGGGAAGAGGCGGCAAAAACGCGCCGCAGCAGACTGCGGCGTCAGGCAGCCCCGGGTCGCGCAGAGCGCGCCGAACCACGACGGGCTAAGGCGCTTCACTCGCAGTCGCGGGGCCGCCGGCCACCACACCGGCGTGGCCGCCCTCCCGCTCGCACCGCGTCGCCTAACGGAAGGAGGCGCGAGTGGCAGCGGCGCGGCCGGGGCGCCTGGGGGGTGACACGAGAGTGGGCGGGCGGCCCCGGAAAGCCACCGCTGGCAGCCGCAAACTGAGACCTCGGCGGCTCTGCAGCTGGCGACGCGTTTGTGTGCCATGTGGGAGAAACCCGGGAAGCAAGAACGGGCCCGCTCTCGGCGCCGGGGAGCGTGCGGAGGGAGCCGAGGGCTGTGTCTGCGCTGACAGGCGGACCCGGCAGGCGACACCCGCGGCGCCGCTGGGTCCACCAGAGCTCCGGCCGGCGGGGCGGCGGGGCGGCGGGGCGGCGGGGCGGCGGCGGGACCGGCCTGCGGAGGGAGTGGTGACAGGGCAGGGCGCCGGGGCGGGCGGCGGGGCGGCGCGCGCGAGCGAGCGAGCGCGGGTGTGTGTCGGGGCGTGAGTCTGGGCGGGCGTCGGGAGGGAACGGCGAGCAGGGAGGGGCGGAGGCGGGGGGAGGGGGGAGGAGAAAGAGCGAAAGGCCCTGACGGGGCTCCGGGCGCCGAGCCGCCCGGCTCCGGGCCCTCAAGCCACCGCCCCCAGGCCCCGCGCTGACGCCGGACGGTCCCCGCCTCCAAACCCCCCGCCCCGGCCAGAGAATAACTTACCTGTTTGCCGACGGAATCGCTCCTGCTCGCCCCTCTGACTGACTCCTCCGGCTCACCGTCTTCCCTTTGGGAGGAAGAGGCGGGACTTCCGGTCTCTCCGTTGAGCGACTTCCGGCTGTTCCCCGGGCGACTGACTGGTGGATGGAGCGCCAGACACCAAAACCAAAAAAATGAGATCTTGGAACTGGTTTAGTAAAACCATGTCGAGCCCCTTCTTTTTGACCCTAGTGGGTGGCGGCCTCATGTGCCGTCTTATTTTAAACCCGCCAGCTCTTGCCGGAAGTCACTGGGAGATAAAACAGGAAGTCCCGCCCCTCCACAAAATGAGGAAAACTCTAAGCCGGAGGAGTCAATCTAAATGAGTGGCCGCGTCAGGCTCTATTGCGGCTGCTTGTCTGCTCAAGGGGGGCCGCCTGGATGGCCGCCTGGGATTCCTAGAGGGTCCGGGAGCGGGTTCCTCTCGGGCCGATCCCGCCTCCTTCCTGCGCCCATCCCTTTTCCCCTGCACCCACTGGGCCACCTTCCATAAAGGATCCCGGGGGCGGCGCCGGAAACTCGGAGAAGGGCCGCGGACCGCTGCCTTCTGCCCCCAGTGGCTCTTGTCGCCTCTGGGGCTCCGATTTAAAGAAACGAGATTTTCGAGCTGTGCAAGGCGTCTGTGCTACTCCAGGTTTTGAGAAAAACCTCTTGAATGACTCCAAAATGGGTCCTCGATTTGGAGGCCTTAGGAAGGCAGGAGCCAAATGCTAATACTAAGGAGGAGGTTAAGAGCCGGAGTGTGGCTTGTTGGCCAGTTTGGCAATAAAAGCTGAAACGCCTTGGGTGTTTAAAACGTTCTGTGTGGACCTTTTTTTATGAACGTTAACGGCACAGTGCAAGGGATTGTTAGGAAGAAAACAAGATATAGCAGTTACAACCCCTCTCGCTCCCTTGTACAAGTACGTTCATGAACCTCAAGTTTAGAGCCCTTTCTTCGGAAACTCAGAATCTAGTGGGGAAGACCTGGGTAGACGAATAAATACATCACAGCTTGATAAGTGCTATGTATGACAAAGTCGTATATGGAAACGGACAGTGATACCCTACTTGAGAACAGACTGAAGATATGCCTAGTTAAGGAGTTTTGACTATGTTGAAGGCTTAGGGAGACAGACTCTGTATGGGTCGTTATCAAATTTATATTTAGAAAGATAATTTTAATTGTAAAGATATTTTTTAAAGAAAGCTAATTTTAAAGTAAACGGCATTTTCATGAATGTCCTGCTGAAAATAGGATTTCTAAACCAAGTTATCTCTCAAGGCCAGTTCTAGCGTAATTCAATTTAAATCAGAATACATTCAGGTGATAAACCCATACCTTTTAAAATGCAGTTTATGGAGAATTTTTCGTAAACATTACCTTGCTGAATTATCATTGTAATCCATGTGAATTCTCATATCAGCCACAATAGGGAACTGCAATTTAGAAGAGCCAAATGACTTAAAACATCGCACAGCTAGTAAAAGTGGAACTCAACTTCAAACTCCAGAGTCAACCTTTTCCACTCTGTCGTGCTGACTCAGTTAAGTAATAGTTAATTAAAAGTTCTAGAGAAGGATGTGGAAAACAGCTTCCTCAGGACAGGTGACCAGCCTGTCAATGTTACTAACCAACATTTACTGGATGCCTGTTACATAAAAGATAAGTAAAACTAGATTCTGTCTTCAAAAGTTCACTTGAAATTTACTTAAAACTTATTTGAAAATTTAATACTTCATGCAATCTTTTAAGAGCTATTTCAACAGTGTTGATCTTATATGACAAAGTGAGAAATTTCTTGATGATAACAATAGCTAACCACAATTCTCTATAGATTAGGCATTCTGTTGGTCTTTGGGTAATTCATCTTGCTACCTTTCTTACCTTGGGGATTTACTTAACATTTTATCTTCTCTCTTTGAGCAGCGAAGTAAAATCCAGAATTATTTTTCAGTTCTATTTTGAGTTCTAGGAGGTTTTTGTTTGTGTATTTGGTTTTTGTTTTGTTTCTTGAGACAGAATCTCACTCTGTTGCCCCAGGTAGAGTGCAGTTTTGTCATAACTCACTGCAACCTCAAACTCCTGGGCTCAAGCTCCTCCTGCCTCAAAGAGTACTCCCAGAGTTCTAGGATTATAGGCATGAGCCACTGCACCTGGCCCCATCTTGAGTTTCTAAGTTGAGTTTTGTGAGTATTTTGGGTTTCTAAGATGGGACCTTTGCATCATAATGTTGTTACCACCCAACCAAGTCCCTTGCCTACCTCCCAGAGAAAGGCCAATGTACTGAGACAGCAAGAGTTGCAGCAGAGAAAGAGTTTAATATCACAAGGCACTAGGCAAGGAGATGGGAGTAATTTCTCAAATCCATATCCCCAAGAATTTGAGGGCAAAGATTTTTAAAGGTGCTTTGGCAAACAAAGGGCTAGGGAACTGGGTCTGCTGATTGGCTGAGGATGAACTTGTAGGTTTGAGAACAGAAATCGTATTCTTAGTTGAGACAGTTCTTGGGTAGGGGATCACAAGACTTGTTGGATCAGTTCCTTTGCAGGGCCACTAGTCTGGTTCCCATCACTCGCAAATGCAGAGTCTGGAAGATATCTCAAAGACCAGTCTTAATTTTTAGAATAGTGATGCTACCTATAGAAGCAGTTGGAGAAATCACAAATTTTGCACCTGTCAAGGAGATGTGAAACTTAAGCAGTGAGCAGTTACAGCAGTAGAGAAGTTAGGGAACAATGGCTGGTTATGTTTTAGCTATATCTAAATTTTTATAGAAATCAGACTTTTATCACTATTCCCCTGCCTTATGTCCTTACATTATTTTAATATAGGTGGTTTCAGTGTGATCTTAAAGAAGTCAGTTTGACCTCATTTCCAATTGAGAGGTTTGGTTGGTCTTATTAAAGACTAATTTTCTGACTCTAAAAGTAAAATTCGGAGCCAGTTTTTTTCTTCCTCTCTTTCTCTCTGACTGAATGTTTGCCAAGGACAACACGGACTCGGGGTGAAGGCAGAGCTCTAGTGACACCTCGAGGCCCAGAGTCCAGCCTCACTCAAAGCCAGCCCCACTTGGGACTTCCACTTAGCCAGAAAAGTAAATCTTTTTATAGTTTAAGTAAATTTAAGTCAGGTTTTCTTTTACTTGCATCATGAAGCAGCCTAAATGATATAGAAGAGTTGTTACCAAATCTACCACAGTTGCAGTCTAAGAAAGTTATAAAATGAAAACTCAGAGCAAAGATTTTCAAACTTCATAAGTAAAAAAATGTATACTCTATCACATTTGAAAAAATAAAGCAGTCAACAGATTTACATCTTTTTCTAGGTATGTGTGATTTTCTTCCATTGGATAATGAGTAGTAAACACTTTTACAATAGCAGGCTGAAAATTAAAAGAACATATAAAGTAAAGTAAAATATATCAACTGTTAAATAAATGCCAGGCATTATGCTAGAAACCTTATATACATTATCTCAATTCCTATAACCACTCTACATAGGGCATTATTTTCATTTTACGAATAGGAAAAATGAGGCTCAAAGAAATGTTCTGTTTCTGTCTATATTGGGAAACCTGGGAGACTATTTCCCTCTGTCTGATGTCCCAGACTTTCGCTTATACGCATGCCCACTCCTCCTGTTCTGGACCTGTGGCCTGGATGTAATCCCAGCAAAGACAAAGAACACCAGACTGGGAATGAAATAGACAGGATTTTTTTTGTTTCAGTTTCATGTTTTACTACTGTGTTACCTAAATTTTCTGAGCCTCAGTTTCTCATTAGTAAAATGGAAATGATGATTGATGATGATGATATCTACTACAAAGATTTTGTGAATGTTAACAGGATCACTATGTGAAAACAATGTTAAAAACTGTAGAAAGTTATACAAATTAGAAATGTGAAGGGAAATCCCTGTCTCCAGAGTCAGAGCCACCGCCCAGGCCTCTGTGCCACGACGTTGAGAAGACTTTCAAGCAAAGAGCAGAAGATGTCTAGATGTCCTACGTATCCCAAGAGCAGCATCCCGGTGATAAGAGAACAATACAAGGGTGAGAAGCAGCTTCCTGTCCTGGATAAAACCAAGTTTCTTGTACCTGATCATATCAACATGAGTGAACTCATCAAGATAATTAGAAGTCACGTACGGTTCAATGCTAATCAAGCTTTCCTCCTACTGGGGAAGGGACACAGCGCTGTGAGCCTCTCCACACTGCCCCCGAAGGTGTATGTGAGTGAGAAGGATGAAGTCGAGATTCCTGTGCATGGTATATGCCTCCCAGATGTTTGGAATAAAATTTTCATTGTAAGACTAGAAAAATGCATCTGTTCTAGAATTTTTTAAACCCTTACCAAGGGGGAAAAAAAGGAATATTACCAACTGAGATCCATCAATTCATCTAGTCACAAATCATCTGACGTTCTTGTAACGACGGTGTGATCAGTAAGGTTCCTATAAGAAATACTGTTTAAAAAAATATATACCATGCTAAGAGGGTGAACTATAGCCCACATTAGTGGGTGGTCACTTTATTTGTGGGATCTTTAAAACAAGTACATTTTTAATCTACCAAGATGAATAAAGGCACAATTAAAAACTGTCCCAAAAAGTTATCACTACTTTAAAAATGATGGCGAAATATAGAATTGAAAAGATAACACAAAGCACATCTACCAGGAGACTTTAAGCTGCAGATAATAGAAATGAAACTCCACTGCCTAAATCAATAAAAAGTATATTGGCTCACAAAACATGTAGTCCAGGGGTAAAGGAGCCTTCAGAATTGATTGATCCAGGAGCTGAATGTTGGTATCAAGGACCTAGATTTTTTTCATCTCTCTGCTCTTCTCAATGTCAGATTCCAATTCAGGCTGGTAGGAAGATGGTTAAAGTGATTCCAAGGACCACATTTGGAGAGAAAAATGTCCCAATAAGTAAAGAGAATTCCTTTTTTTAAAAAAAATGATTTTCCTCTTGAGAGAGAAAGAACTTCCCACAAGCACCCAGCAGGCATGCCCTCACATTTCCTGGCCAGAATTGGCTCATGCATGCATCCTAAACCAAGCACTGGAAACAGGAAGAGGATTGTCTATCAATTCCTGAGGTCCACCAGGGTCTCGAGGTGTCAACTTTGCCTACAGCACTCAGCTGAGTGGGAAAGGAGTGGCTAGGGGACCAAAATAAGAATTAGGAATGAATGGGGAGGAATGGGTGCTGGGTAGGAAGCCACTAGCTTAAGTTATCTTAACAGAGTATGATTGATTTCATCTTTATAAATTTGATTACCTGATTTTAACACAATCAATGAGATAAAAGGAAATGCAGAATCAATGTGACATCTTGCATTCTTTGTGGAGATTTAAGCCATAAGAGTACCAACCAAGGATGCATTGGGACCTGTGTCCTCTCTGGCAGGGAACTTTGTCTTCCTGTAAGTTCACATTTCCTAGCAAGAGACCTCAACTTCAGAGCAAAGAGGATCCCATCTGCGATTATATGTACCCCAGCAACACAAATAAGTGGATTTCTAATTCTTCTTAAAGAAACTGTAGAGTATTCCTCTCCTATTGATGAGAATATAATTAGAAAATTAAAACATCAGAAATAATATCACATATTGAATATGTACTATGTGCTAGGCACTGTGCTAAGTGTTCCGCATACATTGTCACTTTGCTGCCAACAACTCTGCAATGAAGATGTCCTCATTCCTACTTTATAGCTAAGGAAACTAAGGCTCAGAGAGATGATATATTTGCACCAGATTATTCAGCCGGTAAGACCTGGAGTCTGAATTCGAACTGGAGTCCACTCAACATGCTTGTACCTCTACAAATGTGCTCACATTAGAATCACCTCGGGAATTTCTAAAACTCCCAACACCCAGGTTATACCCCATATCGAGCACAGTGGAAAGTTGGGAGTGGGAGATGGAGAGGAACCAAGGCATCAGTGCTTTGTAAAGACCCTCAGGGGATTCCAACTTGCAGAAGAGAGTTTGGGAACCTCTGTGCTATATTATGTTGCCTCTTCAGGCAGGAATTTAAACCAGAATCTTCTCTTCCAAGGCCAAGAGCAGTGAATGATATTTCATAGTGTATACTCCCATTCCCAGGTGATCATTTGCTTCAAGAGTTCTGCATCAATGATGGGTTTTTCCTAATTAGGAGCAAATGGAGGAAGGATATTAGCATTTAAATTTCTGATCTCATTTCTTTTTGCTTTATAATTCTTGATTTTAAAATAATTTGAGATTTACAATAAAATATCCTGCACCCAGATTCTGTCATTGTCTGAATTTTACCATATTCACTTTGTGGTTTTATGCATATTTTTTCTGAACCACTTGAAAATACATTTCAAACATGATGCCATTTTACTCTTAAATATGTCAGTGTCCAAAGAACATGGATAGTCTCTTAGCTGTAATACAAATAAACTCAGGAAATTAACATTGATATAATAGTTTTATCTAATAATCATACCTTATTCATATTTCGTACTCTTTTACCCTGTTCCTCTATATTTTTTACGTAATGTAAAGAATCACCAAAAGAGGTTATAGCTGAAAATTATAGATGAAGCATAGGAAAAACAAATTGTAAAATAGGAGGCCTTAATTCAATTATGTTATTAGTTACATTAAATGTTAATGACTAAGCACTCTATTTAAAAGGGAGATATTACCCCAGAATGGATTCAAAAGTAAATCTTAGCTATCTGCTGTCTACAAGAGATGTTTGTTAAATAAAAAGATGTCTTTAAATGTCTTCTGTCCTCTGTTTATTCCTGATGCGCAGTTGGAGGTCATTCATATCTTTGTGTGCCATCATGTTTGTTTCCTTATATGTCATTTGCCATTTTTCTCTGTCTTCTTTAAAGAATTTCTCTTTATTTTTGGTTTTTAGTAGCTTATGATATGACTGGACATGATCTTCATCGTATTTGTCTTGCTTAGGTTTTTCTGAGCTTTTTTTCCCCCTGAAATGTAAATTGTTTTTAATATATTTAAAGGCACACAGAAGTCTTGATTTATAAAAAAATATATATATATCATGACAAATTTATTCATGATCCTGGGGCTCTTATGAGGTCAAACTCTTTAATGCATCTATCAGTGAAAACAGAAAACATGTATGACGTTATATACACAGAAGCATATTCCAGTTGTAACAGCAAACTCCTTGAAGGCTCATCCATAAATATTATATCTTTAACATAGATATCTGAAAAAGTCTGAAAATATGTCTCCAAATATTTTTCTTCCAATATTCAGCTTCTCTTGGTTGGTCTCTAGTTAAATATATTATACCTTTTTATATTATACAGAGCTCACTGAAGGTCTGTCCTATTCTTTTATTATTATTATTATTCTTTTTTTTCTCTCCTACCTTCAGGTTGGATACTATTGAACTATTGAACTATCTTTCATGTTCCCTTTTTTCTTCTGTCACCTCCAACCTTCTGTTAAAACCATTCAGTGATTTATTTCAGGTATTATTCAGATTATTTTTAAGCTCTCAAATTTCTGTTTAGTTTTTTCTTGTAATTTGTATTTCCCTGATGAGATTTCCTATTTGCTGAGTTATTACAGTTATATTTTTCTTTATGTCTTCAGCACAGTTACAATAGCTACTTTGAAATTCTATCTGCTGATTCCAACATCTGGATCATCTTGGGGTTTTCATTTATTTTCTCTTTTCTTTTGAATATGACTCATGTTTTATTTTTTATTTATTTATTTATTTGAGACAGAATCTCACTCAGTTGTCTGGGCTAGAGTGCCGTGGCATCAGCCTAGCTCACAGCAACCTCAAACTCCTGGGCTCAGATGATCCTCCTGCCTCAGCCTCCTGGGTAGCTGGGACTACAGGCACGCACCAGCATGCCAGGCTAATTTTTCTATTTTTAGTAGAGACGGGGTCTCACTCTTGCTCAGGCTGGTCTCGAAGTCCTGAGCTCAAGCAATCCTCCCTCCTCAGCCTCCCAGAGTGCTGGGATCACAGATGAGAGCCATTGTGTTCGGTGTCAGCTTCCTTTATTTGATTATTGTTATGTAAAATTTGAAAGGACGCATTGGTCATTTTTGGTGAGTAGTCATTTTTGATGACTAATTTACTTTAACGGTGTCATTTTAAACTTCTAATTTCCTTTAAATTAACATTTTTTGTCATTCTATTCAAATGTCTACTGACAGTAACAGTGATAATGTGCTATGAACACTTAACCACCCACACTAGAACTTTAAATCTAAGTTCTTTTTGAATGCTGTTTTGGTGAATTTCAATGTGGGAGGTGAGATGATTTAAAACTTGGAATTTTCTATTATAGTCAAAGGCATAATTTCTCTGACATCTTTTTTCATTCTGAATAATTACACTAGAATAATGTTTTTAAATAAAATTTGTCCACATAATGACCATTTTTTTTTCCATTTCGATTCTACCCAAACTAGAATAGCTCAGAAGCATTTATTTACTTATCATAACTGTTAAGAAATTACAGTCATTACACATACCATCGCTTCTCTCCTACCTCATGCTAGAAAGAAAGAATGCATTGTTTTGTTGCTTCAGAAAATCTTCTATATTCCGGTCTTTGTATTTCATGAGTTGATTGAGACTTTGGACAGCTGAGCAAAGTATAGAACATCTCAACCCAACCTCTGCTTCCCAAGAGCTTACTTCCTAAAGAACATTCTTTTTCAACACGGTTAAAAAGGAAGATCATCTTTCTTATTTAATGTCTCTACGACATAGAATGTAGATGTTACAGAGTTGGTCTACGGAAGAGCACAAGGAATACGTGCTAGCTCCTAGGCTGCAAACCTGTACAGCACGTTGCTGTGCTGAGTACCATAGGCAATTGTAATGAAATGGTAAGTAACTAAACATAGCATCTACACATAGTACAATAAAACCATGGAATTATAATCTTAAGAGACCACCGTCACGTATGTGGTTTATACGTCCTCGCCTAGCGCATGACGGTATGTACTCAATTACAATGATGGTCAGTGCTGCAAGGAGCCATGGAGCCTATGAGCGGGTAATGGGGATGCCTAACTTACTCAGGGGGAATCAGAAAAATCTTCCCTGAACAACCACAGCTACGCTGAGATTTGAAGAGTGACGTGGAGGGCGTGGAGGGCGGCAGAGGGGAGGGGAATTGCCAGAGCAAGGGGCAGTAAGAGTTTTGCAGGGAAGGGGATGAGAAGCCAGGAAGGCTGAGGCAGGCAAGCTGCGGGTTGTGGAGGCACTGGGAGATCAGAAGGACGGGCCGATGGCGAGTAACTAGTGAGGGCAGAGCGAGGCCAGAAGGGCGAGCCGAGAGCAGGTCGTGTGTCGGGCTTCATCCTAAGACCAGATGGCCACTCGGGGGGTTTAAGCAGGGCGGGAGGGACACGCAGGCTGCAGTGTGACACTTACAGTGCAGAGGGGCCACCGTGCAAGCAAAGAGACTAGTTAGTGGCTTTTGCAACAACCCAGCAAAAGTTGTGGAAGTTTTGGTTTATGAGCTATGGGAGGTGCCCGTGTAAATAGGAGGATGTGGTGGCTCTTGGAAAATGAAGTGGACTGATTTCGATGTTAGTTGGATTTGAAAGAGAGGGAGAGTGGAAGAAGATTCAGGGCTCTGCTCTCAACCAGCCAACAGCCCGTCCACCAAGGTGGGGTGTTCCTCTTCCTGTTCCAGAGGTGGATGCTGTTTGGGGGATGCTCGAAAGCCCGTTGTGTTGGACGAGTGGCGTTTCCCATGTGAAACGGGCAGGAGGATCATAGTCTGGTTCTCAAGAGAGGGGGCTGGGCTGGGAGTCACGGCCGTGTGGCCAGCCAGGAGCCCCGGGAGTGCCCACAGTGAGTGCGGACAGGGAGAAGGGCCCAGAACGACCCTCTTGAGCCAGTGGCTCACTCCCTGCTCCCAGCGCCAGCCCAGAGAAACGGGGTGACTGACCAGGGCTCTCGATGCGTGTCCAGCACACACGCACAGTCTCCCAGCCAGTACATTTTGCTTCCATGAATACAACATAAAAATGTCAGAATCCGGCCGGGCGCGGTGGCTCACGCCTGTCATCCTAGCTCTCTGGGAGGCCAAGGCAGGCGATTTGCTCAAGGTCAGGTGTTCGAAACCAGCCTGAGCAAGAGCGAGACCCCCGTCTCTACTATAAATAGAAAGAAATTAATTGGCCAACTAATATATATAGAAAAAATTAGCTGGGCATGGTGGTGCATGCCTGTAGTCCCAGCTACTTGGGAGGCTGAGGCAGGAGGTTCACTTGAACCCAGGAGTTGGAGGTTGCTGTGAGTTAGGCTGGCGCCACGGCACTCACTCTAGCCTGGGCGACAGAGCGAGACTCTGTCTCAAAAAAAAAAAAAAAAAAAAAGTCAGAATACGAGTTAAGGCATTTTCATGGAGAAAGATGAGCTGGTTTACCTGGACAGAGAAATCCGAGTCATAAAGCATGGCATCTTCGTCTGAGTCAGGGCGCCAAAGGTGTCAGGGCAGAAGTCTGCCCTCGGTGCTTTGTGTGCTCTTGGAGGAAGAATGGCCAGACACACCAAAGTGTCAAGTCCAGGCTATTATCCTGGTCCTCTGACTCCTTGCTTGGAAAACTCACCAGCAAGGCCAATACGACAGAGTAACCCCAGGCTGGGAGCAGTTTCACACGAGCAGCTCTTTATTGTAGAATAAAACAGGTCTGTCTCCGTGAGTGGAGAGAGGCAGACCAACTGACTAACCCTCTCACTTCCTCCTGACTTTTTGTGTTATTTCCTTTTATTAGCGCAGTCTAGAGGAGGGCTCTCGGGAGGTGTAGGCTGTCATCCAGTGATCAACAGGTGTCCTCAAAATTCCATCTGCGCATAACGAGCTCCCTCTAAGAAAGCCCACCTGGCAGTCTGGCCTGGGGGGTGAGCCGCAATGCAGAGTCAAGCTAATGTCATACTAATTACCCTCGGGTTACTCTAGGTCACTTTCTAAATCCTATCATGCCTGGGCTAGAGAATTCCTAGATTGAGAAGGCATGCCCTCCTTCCCCAGGTGCAGCAGCTGCTCAGGCTAGGATTAAGGGCAGGGAAGCACCAACACGGAGCACCCTCCCTTATCCTTCTTCCCAGGTGGAACAACTGCTTGAAACAGCACCGGAACAGGGAGCCCGTGGGCCAAGAAGAGCCGGAGATCCTAACTACCTACCTCACAAAACCAGACACGTTCCCAGCCCTCGTTATTCCCCATAGAGCATCTTCAAAACCCAACTGACGTTCACAAACCCTAAGGCTCATCACGTCAGCTGCACTTCGACACATACACCCACTCACTGTGCCTCACCCAGGACAATAAAGTCTCCTCCTGATGGATGTGTCACGACGTACCCCCAAATATACTGGGTGGTCATTTTCATACCTGTGCATGTATCTCTTTGATAAAAAAAAAAAAAAATTTGTTTTTTTTTTTGAGACAGAGTCTCACTCTGTTGCCCGGCTAGAGTGCCGTGGTGTCAGCCTAGCTCACAGCAACCTCAGACTCCTGGGCTCAAGCAATCCTCCTGCCTCAGCCTCCCGAGTAGCTGGACTACAGGCATGCGCCACCATGCCCAGCTAATTTTTTTCTATGTATTTTTAGTTGGCCAATTAATTTCTTTCTATTTTTTGGTAGAGGCGGGATCCCACTCTTCCTCAGGCTGGTTTCGAACTCCTGACCTTGAGCGATCTACCTGCCTCGGCCTCCCTGTTAAAAATTTTAAAAGCAAATATTTAACATTTTTTGCCTCCTTATAGCTAATTAACTGGTCTGACCCATAACTGGGTAGATTTCGTTTACCCCTCTGAATGTAAGAGCTTGGAAGATGCTTCCTCTCTGGCCCCCTCATGGTAGCAGGGTTTGGGTAAGCACAGGGCTCGGAGCTTAGAGACCCAACCTGACCCTGCAGGGCAGAGACACGTGGACTCTGCCCTCTGACATTCCAGGATTGGAATCTCCTAGGTTCCGCAACTCAGTAACTACCTACCCTCCTCCCCTTCTCTCCTGGTGGCAGTTGAATAATTAACCAAGACAACGCTGGGCTTAGAGAGACTCAGCAGGAACGAAGATCAGTGAATACATCTTACTGTTTAGTGACTTCTTTAAAATGATGTTACATTACTCTGAAATGGTCATAACACATTTTTTTTTTTTTTTTGAGACAGAGTCTCGCTTTGTTGCCCAGGCTAGAGTGAGTGCCTTGGTGTCAGCCTAGCTCACAGCAACCTCAATCTCCTGGGCTCAAGCAATCCTGCTGCCTCAGCCTCCCAAGTAGCTGGGACTACAGGCATGCACCACCATGCCCAGCTAATTTTTTCTGTATATATTAGTTGGCCAATTAATTTCTTTGTATTTATAGTAAAGACAGGGTCTCGCTCTTGCTCAGGCTGGTTTCGAACTCCTGACCTGGAGCAATCCACCCGCCTCAGCCTCCCAGAGAGCTAGGATTACAGGCGTGAGCCACTGCACCTGGCCTCACAATACATCTTATAATAAAATCTTATTAATTGATCAATAGAAAGATCCTTTTTAACATTCAAACTGACATCATATACCTCTTGCACTGTTCGTCCTTGAGAACAAGGCCATATGCATCAGGTGGGTCCAACAGAAGCTAAAAGTGCCACAAAATCCTACATGACCCAGTGAACATGAACGATGCTTCATAGCAAATAGTGACAAACACCTGCCCATATTCAATAACGAGGACTTGATATTCTCCAGCATCAGAGAAGACGTGGCGGCTTGAATTCTCCCGCTTCCGAAGCAGATGCTGAATGGAAACCATGGAGTGCCCACCCCCAGGCTGATTCCTCAGTTGGGCCCATTTCTGTGACTGGAGTCAGGGTAATAAACTGCATCACCCCCTGTGGGGTCCAAGCATTTTAAATGTGGTGCGGGAAGTTGTTAAAACCGACATTTCGAGGGGGCGGCGTCAAAAATAAAAAAATAAAACTGACATTTCAAGAACCGACAGAGAGATGGAAAAAAGTTGAAGGCAAATGTGTTATGCTTTGGTTTTTATTTGGAATCATAAGAGGGACATTTTCAATAAACCCTTAAATTCTTCTCCATTAATGTGATTTAAATAATGAATTTATAAAGATCGAATTGATTTGTTTACATACACCCAACTGTGGAAAAATGACTTTTTTGTTGTTGTTTACACCATCAAATCCAATCAAGCCAAACAAGATGGTTAACTAGAATGATTAATGAATGCAGCATTAGCTGATGGCTTTAAATTTAGAATGTGTTACTGATGTCAGGGTTGATTAGTTCTCTATCTAAAACTGATGCTATTAAAAGCTTTGAGCAATTTAGATGTTGTCATTGAGTAAAATTCCAATGGGGTGAGGGAAATTCTATCAGGATTGATTCTGCTACAGTGCACCACATGCACAGATGTTGCAGAGCGGGAGAGAGTGGGCCTTTACTGATGGGGTCGGCAGAAAGGACTTGAGATGGTGGGCTGATTGGGTGGCATCCATCACAGCGAAGGGAAGGAAGCTTGGAATGGAAAAAAAAAAAATACTCATCTTTGCACAAGGAGTCCCAAATGGCATCAGAGCATGAATATTGATCATTTCAGCTTCAGAACTTTTTAAGAAGTGGGGAAAAAAATAAATGAAGGGGAGGCAAGAGGTTAACATAGCACCATGCTTTAGTAACTCCTCTGAAAATGAATCCACAGGGAAATCATTGTAGGCAGTGGTGGAGACCAACATTTTTATTAATCAGATAAAAGGAAAGAGTGGTAAAGCAAAGGTGATCATTGCATGAAATGATTAGGTGTCAGGGGCGGTTCAGGACCGAGAAAGCCAACTGGAGTGAGGATGCCAATCAAACTGCAAGGTCGGAGTCCAGCTAATTGAGGAATTGCCCTACTCATGCTTAAAGGTTAGAATGAATCCAATCCTGGTGGCTATTGCACAGGACTTGGGGAAATCAAGTTGTTGCAGGTAGCTGTGACTTTTGGAAGCTGTGTAATAGGGGACTTTAAGCCATTTCCCATGTCTGTGCCTTTGAAATATTTTATTATTAGTCCAAATGTCCCAAGACATTTTAAATGGAAGGGAAAAGGCACTTTACTGGACCCAAATTCACTGGCTATTTAGAGTCCATCACTGCCCGGGGGCCTGGGGAAGGGCATCTGTCAGTGGGTCAGATGAAACCAGAAGGTCCCGTAGTTACTCATGCAGCTTGGCTAACTCTAGGAAAAAGGCAGCAAATAACTTGGACCCCTCTATGTAGTTCCACCTAACAAAAGGAAAAAGAAAGAGAAACTTTGTTACAATTTCCATTCAAATGAAGGAGGAAAAATATTCTACCATTTACACAGAAAGATTTGATGTTATAAACTCAATCTAAAGTTTTTAACCTACTTCTGAGATCCCAGTATGAAAGGTGCTTGTTAAGAAGTTCAATGTGAAAATTGCACTATTATTAAGATAGGAATCAGTACTTGACTCAAATCCAAAAGGTCCATTTCCCTTGGTGTCTTATCATTGCCAGGACGTGGATGTCGGGGTCAGACACTTGCTTACCACTAGTCTGGGAGGCTCAGGAGATTTGCAGGATCTGCCAGTCGTGTACACATCAAATGTTCCTAAGTATCCTTTGTTATGGACTGAACGTGCGTGTTTCCCCAAATGCATATGTTGACGCTCTAATCCCCAGTGTGCCTGTCTCTGGAGATGGGGCCCGGAGGAGATGCTGAGGGTTAAATGAGGTCGGAAGGGCGGGCGCTCATGCAACAGGGCCCGATGCACGTGTGGCGTTCATGCACCCAGTCTAGCATTTTCCGCTCTCACATACGCCAAGTGGGAGGATCACCCGTGCCCAGCCCCCAGCCAGCAAACGCGCACCTGTTGATCTTCTCGTTCTGAGAGTGTTCTCCGTCATCCACAGCTCCTATCGGGAGCATCATCACACTCTTGCCGATAATCTCCTGGAAAATTCTGGCTATTGGAATGGTCGATCCGTCCCGGATCATGTCTGGGTCTGTCCCAAACACTGAAACACAGGGGAAGAAGACATTTGAGTAAAACAATGGCAAGACGACCCCAGTTATCTCCTCAAGCACAGTGTTTGCTTGTCCTTGTCTTCTTTGTTCTTCCTTCTTCCTGTTTCTTTTTCTTCTTCACCGTTAGATTCGGGGCCTGGGGTGAGCGAGCTCCTTGACATCATGCAACCTTACATTCTAAAACACTCAGTAGAGTCAAGAAGGAAACCGTGGATGCCTTCTTTATGATTACCTACTTTAAAAAAATTATTTTAAATGAAATTTTATTTTGAACTAATTTTTTAGAAGTTTAGAACTTAGAAAAGTCGCAAAAATAGTACAAAGTTCCCTTACTCTGCCTTCCCTAATGTTAACATCTCACATAACTATTGTACAACAATCAAGAAGAGAAAATTCACACGGGTACAATATTATTAGCTGCACTCCGGACTTTCTTTGAATTTCACCCATCTTTCCCTTTTTCTATTCCCGGATCCGACCCGGCATCCCACACTGCATGTTACGATTGCTTCTCCTTGGGTTTCTTTCATTCTGTGACAGTTTCTCAGTGTCTCCTTGTCTTTTTGTTTTTAGACAGAGTCTCACTTTGTTGCCCAGGCTAGAGTGAGTGCCGTGGCGTCAGCGTAGCTCACAGCAACCTCAATCTCCTGGGCTCAAGCAATCCTCCTGCCTCAGCCTCCTGAGTAGCTGGGACTACAGGCATGTGCCACCATGCCCAGCTAAATTTTTTTGTATATATATATATATATATATATATATTTAGTTGGTCAATTAATTTCTTTCTGTTTTTAGTAGAGACAAGGTCTCGCTCAGGCTGGTTTTGAACTCCCAACCTTGAGCAATCCGCCCGCCTCGGCCTCCCAGAGTGCTAGGATTACAGGCGTGAGCCACCACGCCCGGCCAGTGTCTCCTTGTCTTTCATGACCTTGGAGCAGCTTGAAGGGTACCGACCAGTTGTTTTGTGAAATGTCCCTCATTTTGGGTTTGTCTGATGTTTTCTTGTGATTGGAATAGGTCATGCGTTTTTGGTAAGCCATAAGACAATACCTACTTTTATGGTTTCTTCATGAATTAAATATTACTGAAATAGGACTTGTTAAAGTTTTTTGATAGCAGATATAGACAAATAAGTAGTTGTACTCACTATCACCAGAATGTCACAGCGTTTCTCCCAACTTTCAAGGTATCTTATAAAACAGTTTTAACTGCTCTCCCAGGTTCTAGAAAGAGAAGAGCTAAACCTAGCTTACTGGACAAGTGGCCAGGGATGGAGCAGAAGTGAAGAACAAAACAAAGAAACAGAAGAGAACGTTCCATCTCTGTATTCACAAGGCACGGTGTAAACGTGGACATGGGTGACCGACTCCGTTAGCAGCACTGGCTTAGCCCGCACGTGGACAAAACGGTGTCTCTCGTCTTCCCTCGGGAGCATCTCAGACCTCTTCATTGTTGTTCACCTTGGCACGTCAAACACACCTGTCTCCCCAGGAGGCATCACGTTCACCTTCCAGACTCCCCGTCCTCTTTCCTCCACTCCCAAATTCTCCCAGTAAAACACCCACTACACCGGGGGCGGCGGGGGGTGATGATGTGGAGAGGTTGGGCTTTCGTGCTTCCCAGACTTGTTCTCTAAGGTTTCACGTCTGTGTTCTTTGCACTGATACCCAACAGAGAGCTAGTGTTTGCAGGGCGTCTGAGCTTCCAGCCCCAGCCCTTGCTCCGTGAGCAGTGTGGGCTCGGCCCCTAGCTGTCATAAAATGCCGCAGGTCTGTATACGCATGCCACTGTGGTCCCACCCAGCTTTTGGGGAGACCCCCAAACTCCTCCATTTTGCCATTGGTGGCAGGGCCCCCTCCTGTTGCAGAAGCCACAGAGACTGGATGTTCCTTTTCCTCGCCTTGCAGCCGGTGCCCACGGGATTTCCCTTACTTTCGTACAGGTTAATCTGTGCTTTGAAAGGATGTTTTTATATGGCGACCAACATTTCCATGAGTGTTGCCTCAGGAGCATTTAGAGGTTTTCTAGCTCAGCATTGTCCCCCAAATTCAGGTCTCCAGACTTCACTTTGAACCCTGTCCTTGCCACTCAAAGACTGGGAACCTTTCCCCAAATGACTTCATTTTTTTTGAGCCTTAATGTATATTGCTCTGTACGTCGGGGAGGGCTGTTGGGAGGATCACGTGAGACAGTGTGTATAAAGTGCCCTGTGCAGGGTGTGCATTCAAAATACGCCCTTTATAGAAGCCGATATTTGAGTTTTTACCAAATGTCCCACGGGCACCACTCCTCGGTCCCACAGCAAACTGGCAAGTCAAAATAGCTTAAGGTCCCACCTGTTCTGATCGCTCGTTTGGCTGCAAGATACTGGCTATCGTTGATGTTTGCTATCCACGGGGGCAGTCCTAGCACCATGGAAACGGCCATGTGGTTGGAACTATTTCTTTTGGAGAAAACGTCTTCAAGATGATGCTTCACCTAAAAGGTGACATTTTCAGTAGTCAGAGAGATTTTCGAGTTATTTTCTCCAGTGGTTAATGCAGCTCCCGTCAAGAGGCTGATTGAACCCCGAGTGTTATAAACTTACACGGTTTGCCAGGGGGAGATCCCCCCGGAGGGCTGAGGGCAGGAAGCCCCAGGCTTCCCACTGTGGGAGAAACGCTCTCTCGCTCCCCCTGTGGTCCTCTGCCCTGCGGCCCCAGTCCTGGCTCCCACCCCCTTCCCACCAGTGTCTCCCACACGGAGGTGTTGGAGTAACGTTTGCTGAAAATTATGAGTCATAATACAAGTAGGACATCTCAATGGAAATAGCCCTCTTTGGGGACTTATCAGTACCCCAACGAATATTTTGGGAACATTAAGCACTTGAGAAATTTCCAAGAAGTGGGAGCAATTTGGGGCTGGACTGTGGAGGAGACTTGTTCTAACATCCTTCCCGCTACCCTCTGGCTCCTTCCCAGTTGCTGCTGTGGAAATGCTCCCGGGGAGAGGTCCGTGCTCAAATACCTCCCCCATTTGTCCTCCAACCAACATTATGGAACATCCGGCACGTGCCAGGGACTGTTCCAGGTGCTGCAGATACAGCCGCAGACAAGGCAGAGAAGGTCCCGCCCTTGTAGAATTTATACGATGTGGAAGGTGGCAGCACAGACCAAAAGAGTAGAGATGGAAGGAAGCAGGGAGGGAGGGAAGGAAAGAAGGGAGGAAAGAGGGAGAGAGTTAGGGAGACAGACTACTTTAGAATGCAATTCTTGTCTTGTGCTAACAAGACAAGGAAAGATGATGCTGGAGTCCAGGGCGGCTGACTGTTGGGATGAGGCGTTTGTTTTTTTTTTTTTTTGAGACAGAGTCTCACTTTGTTGCCCAGGCTAGAGCGAGTTCCGTGGCATCAGCCTAGCTCACAGCAACCTCAAACTCCTGGGCTCAAGCGATCCTCCTGCCTCAGCCTCCCGAGTAGCTGGGACCACAGACATGTGCCACCATGCCCGGCTAATTTTTTCTATACATATGTTAGTTGGCCAATTAATTTCTTTCTATTTTTAGTAGAGACGGGGGTCTCGCTCTTGCTCAGGCTGGTTTCAAACTCCTGACCTCGAGCAATCCGCCCGCCTCGGCCTCCAGGAGTGCTAGGATTACAGGCGTGAGCCACCGCGCCGGCCTCTGAAGGTAATTTATTCAAGAGTCTACTTTCTGTTAAACCAATTCGAGATAAACTGGTGACAGGTTGGCAATTTAGACACATAAACTCCTTCCAGGTAACATCTTCATTCCAGTGGCTGCTTTCACAGCGTCGACCTCAGACAAACTGAGATCGGGCCTCCCTCTCCCTCCACGCCTAGAACCAGCCTTGCTTTACGTCTACCGTCTAATTCTTAAAATTTTCTCATCACTCCAGCTCCACATGGTTATTTGCCTGACGACTGTAATTGCATCTAATGGGGGAACGAGATTTTTACTGAACAAAAGCAATATTGCTTTCTTGACATTTGTTCCAGTCCTTTTGCATCGGGGGCGAAAAAATGACACTTCAGTGGTGACAATGGAAAGGCTCGCTACCCTGTGACGCGCGGAACTAGGAAAGGGTGTCGCCAGGCAGGAGGACCGGGGACGCTTGTTACCTGCTCTTCCACCACAGACGCACTCATGTGCGGGACGAGCCGGATGGAAAACTTCCCTGTGACTCGGCCAGGGATGACGGTCTTGGCCCCGGGCTCGTCAAACGCACCCTCGATCCCGTGAATAGAAAGAGACGGGTACCTCCACAGGTGCATGAGAATTTCCTCCTGCATTAAAAGTACCCACAGAATCTTTAATCAGAACTCGGTTGTGCCGCATTGTGGTGTACTGCTTGTATTCCCAGCCTCTGTCCGTCTGAGACGCCATCGAGGTACGTAATTGTCACCCTGCGAGGCTCCAGAGGCCGCCATGTCTGGGCTGATGACGCCAGTTGGACGCCCCCCCCCCCCAGGACCCGAACCTGCCCGCTGTCCTCCCCCGCCGCGGCCACGCACACTGCTTCCCGCTGGGAAGCGCCCGTTTTGCCCGAGCTCTGGAGTTATGCCATTAATAGATGGCAAAGGGGCCCTTTCAGAAATTTGGATTTGATTATGTGATGGGATTGAGACCACTGGGACTTAGGGATGTAGCTCTGTCTGAGGCTGCGAGAGGAGAGGAGGTGAAGGAATTGCCCGAGCAGAAGCCTGAAATAAGTGCAGACGTTAACTGCCTGCTTGGGGGACATATGTCAGCGATCTGGGAGAACAGCAAAGCATGCTCCAACCTCAGAGCCTTGGGGGTCTCGTGCATGAAAAGCTGCAGGCGGGCTGACATGGAAACTTCTCACGGCTGTAGAGGTAGATTGCAATATGCCAGGCCAGGAGAAGGGTCTCAAGGCTTCCATAGTGTTTGCACCCTGGGCCAAGTTCCTTCTCTCCCTTTCTCTCAACCATGCCTCAGACATAGCATCCCTAAGTCCCAGTGGTCTTAATCCCATCAGTTATGAATTTCCATCCCCAATCATTGCAATGCCCACGCACTAAATGCATTTTATTATGCATAAGACTTCAAAGAAGTCTTGGGATGTTTAGCCGGTTTTCTGCCTTCTTACGGCCATCCCAGAGCTAGTCTGAGGGAAGGTGGGCTTCGTAAAAATAATGCTGCCAGCTCTTTTCAGCACGATTTCCCCTCTCTTGGCAGCTCCCCAGGAATCAGCCATAGCTACCAAACACCCCATCGTCAGGCAAGCATTTTACAAAGAAGGAAGAGAAGTAGAAAAGAAAAAAAAATCTCAATTTGCCAGCAAGGAATGCTTTTGCATTTGTGTCTACTGAGCACGCTGAGGCAACAATGTATTAATTTACAGATCAGCCCCAGAGGCTCTGGGTTTTGTCTGGAAAAATCAACCATTAGAGATCTTGAAGCTAAAATAATCTCAGACTCCTCTCAGTCTTTGAACAGGTAAGAAGCCCAGCTCACTGGCTGAAGGCGGGGCTGGGATTTCGGTGAGTAAACTGCTCTGGGAAAGCACGGCTGTGAAATGGGTAATTGGTTGTCGGCAGGGGCCAGCGAGCGGGACCCCAGAAGGTCTGGTTGACCGAACCCGTAGGAAAGTGACCATGAATGTCAGACTCTGCCTAGGAATTAACACCTGCTTGGGGTTCTAAGATGCACAGAATTAGCACCAGACGGTACATGAGACACGTGTTATCGTCATTCCTCTTTTCAATTATCCACCAAGCTGTGGCCGTACCTTTGTATCAAACAGAAATTTCTTAACCTGGCTGCTATTCCGGTATTCTTCTAGGTCCAGATCGATGGATTTGTATATGTTTTTTTCCTCTTCTGTAAGAGACGCCACGTGGTCATAGATTCCAGGGATTAGGATATGACCAGACGAGTCTATGAGGCTACCTGCAAAATACACACAGAAAACAAAGCCAGGTAGAGATTACGAATGTGCTGACATTGTGGCCTCAGAGCCAGACTGCAAATGACTCTTCTGGGCAGCAGCAAGCCTCGTGACTGTTCCTGGTCCCCACGGGTCAGACTCGAGTTAGTGTTCATCTTGTCAAGGTGGGGCAGAAAACACATGGGGCTGAGGTAGATTAAGTCAGAGTGACTTACCTGGACCACGTTCAAGTTCTCAACTATAGCTTTGGTATCATAAACCAGGTTTGTTGTTTAGCTTTGTCTTATCCTGAGTTAAAAGGTAATAGGTGTTCATCATAAAAAATTTAAAATATATATGTACATGTGCATATGCGTGTGTACACGTGCATACCTGAGAAACAGAACATTTCCATCATCCCTTCCTGACTTCTCTCCCCCTACACACAAGCAATGATAATATAATACATGCTCATTTTTAATCAAAATCATAACACCTCTGAAGTCTAGTCTATAGAATCACACCATGACCGCAAAATCCTTTATAATGGATAAGCATATACATGAGTCTGCTCCTCGAGAAAGGGTTTGAGGACTAATAGGAATGGAAGAAATCATCGAGGAGTACATACAAAAGAAGCAGGTGCTGAGATTGAGTAAACACTACTCACTACCTGGAGAAAATACTTAGCAAAGATGAAATGCAACCAGGAAGTAAACTGATACAAATGACACGAGAATGTCTCTGGGGCCCATAAATTAATCCTCACCGACAATACGATCACAAAATCTTCCCTCATATCCCTAAGCTTCCCCTGACAGTCTTCTAGGTAGGGACGGAGCTGCAGGAATGAGTAAGAGGCACAGGTGCTCAGAGTCCAGCGGAAAGACAGGTGCAAAGACGCACGTGGGCGGCAGGTGAGCCCTTAGGAGGACGCCCTGCAGGAGCTAAGGCGCAGGAGCTAACTCAGCAAGACTTTGGCATTTTTGACAGATAGATTTGGTCACTGCAGGCACCACACTCAGAGTGCCCCCCGCCCCCCGCAGCCAGGAGGCTCACGTTCGTGTTAGGAAACAGAACGGTGACATTTTAGCTGGTGTGCCAGGCACTGCCCCTCATTGGGTGGCAGTGACTTGGCGTCTGCGGTAAGCGAGGCCGTGCTGTCCGGGGCTGACTTTCTAAGCACTTGGGGTGCTTCCCTAGTAGAACGGCCCAGGCCCTGGTCCTCAGTGTCATTTGAAATTACGATTTCATCTCCTTGGGGTGCAAGGCAGCCGTCCCCGATGTGGGCCTGGGAAGAGTGTGGGTGGACACACACCCTGACAGAAGAGGAAGGGGGTTTGCTCACTTTCCTGTCACATTTAATTACTGTCAGAGAAACCTGGTTAGAGAGAGCTAAGGAGCACAGCTCGGTCTCTCCAGCCCTGCCTGAAACTCCGCGTTGCAGGGAATGCGGCTCGGGCAGACGCCGCTGTCTATGCTGCGCAGCAATGATTCTGCTCTGCACCTGCTATGCTCCATATTCTTCCGCCCTAGTTCTTTACTGTTGAGAGCGTCTGCCCGAGGACTGGATGCTTAAGAACGGATCCCCTCCCCTCCTGCTCATTTTGCACTCGAAATCATTATCCTCTGAATGCCATTTCTGCAGCCACCACCGAGGGCCCAGGCAACACATGGCCGGGCAGAGGGTGCCTTCGAAAACTGCCTCAGGAAACCAGACCCTGGATCCTCAGGAGCCGGCTTGGAATTTTAAAATTTTAAATGGCATCGGATATTTGGTGCTTACTGAAATGCCCTCCGTTCTTTCCTGCTTTGTGTCTTTTAAGGAAATGCAGCGGGGCTGGGAAAACGTCTGCAAGGGGGAAAGCACGGGTTAGCAGTCTGTTTGCAAACACGAGCATCTCCCGCCTCCCTGGCATGCTTGGTTTTACGTGTCATTGCAGACAGGGATGCTATCTGATTGCACTCATACCCCCTAGTGGGGATTATCGTGCATGTCATACAGTCGGAGCCCAGTAAGTGTTCACCGCTCGTTCGTGGTCACGGTAGCCATCGGGATGGTGCAGACCGACACCGACGAGGACCTTGAAGGCCAGAGAGGTTAGGAGACTTGCACAAGGTGGGACTGTCCCCTGGAGTCTGGGCTTCTCCACAATGGCCCAGCGTGACAGCAAGCAAAGTTCCTGCTTGTCCCTGATAAATGCTACCGTTTATCAGCCCTGCGTCCTTATGCTTTCATACAGAGCATGGAAAACCGCATAGCGGGCACTGATTATTTGACTTGTGCCCAAAACTACAGAAAGTACAGCCACGTGCTTTCCATCCCATCTGTGACCATGATCTGACTCTTCCTTGGCAGAACAACGTGGATTTGGGGGGCTAGCGGGCCCCCCTGCCTGCTGAGGCCGCACAGTCTTAAAAGAAGTCAGGGCAGCAGCCGCGCCTGGGGGAATCGGAACCTGCTGCCGAAGATCTGACGATGCCGTTCCTAGCGGAGAGAAGATTAGTTCGGGTAATTTGGAAAATTAACCTTTTTCCAAAAAAAATATTCACATGCATGCTCTCTGAATTCTTCTGGGAAGTTACCTAAGTTCTCTGGTGCTTGGTTTTCTCATTTATAAATGGAGCACGGTCCTGCATTTACCTCGTATTGCTTTGAGGTTGCAGTAAGAGGACACACCCTGTCACTCGCACACAGAGCCTCCGTGTGCCGGGCTGGTCTGCCGAGGGGACTGTCAAGTAACATGAGTAGCTTTGTAGGTGGAGGCCTCTTGGCACCCCTTTGTTGGTTTGTCTTCAGTCAAAAAGCCCTTCGGGGTCTGCTGAAGCTTAACTTGTAGTCCGGCTGGCTTGGGAATCCCATCCCACCCATCCCGGTTCTGGGAGCAACCAAGCGGGAGCCGGAGGTGGCCTCTCGGTCCTGTGCGTCCTCTGGGTCTCCACCCTCTTGTCCTTGGGCACAGCAGGGTGTGTCACACTATCCAATAACAGAAAAAAGGGGGGGGGATCGAGGAAGAGATTCCGTCCGTAAGAGAAATGACAGGGACGCGACGATAAGTCTCGCAACAGTTAGCCGAGGGGAGGAAAAGCTGAGAACGTAGTTTTTCCTCTGCGACAGCCTTATTTGGAGCCAGACAAACAGACCTGTGTTTAGCACACCTCTTGATGCTTAAAGAGTGACATAAACTGAGGCTTACCAAGAAGAGCGACCAGATCAGCCATCGGCTCGTTAAGGATGCCACCAAAGGTCCCCGAGTGGAAGTCCTGGTCTCTGCATTTCACCTGTGAAGGAGGGAAAAGAGGAGAGACACATCGTCACTGCCTGGGCTCCCTTGGCGATGGCATTTTGCACGGTGGCTGGTATGTCCCCCAGAATACAACCCTGCATCCTTATGCTTTCCGTGAAGCCTCCACCCTGTCCTGGTCTTCATTCCCGCCGTCCCCTGATCCCCGAGACCCCCTGCGTCTCCAGCCATCCCACTAACCACATCCCAGCCAAGGCCGCCAGGCCCTCCTTGGCCGAATGATGGGAGCTTGCACCGTGGTCTTCCTCTCGGTTTCACCCACACTGCTGACCGTCCCTCCCTCTGGAGAAACTCTCTTCTCTCTATAGTTTCCTTGCCTGCAGGCCAGGTCTCTTACTTAATACGGTCCTCTGACAGCACCTGTTCCTCCTCCCGCCTCCCCAGTCTCACCCGCAGCATGTCCTGCCTCTGTCCACGCGGCTTCAGGAGCTCACGTGAACTTCGCACACCCCGGCGCTCATCCCTGTCGTCCGACCTTTCATCTGAACACCAGACCCGAAAGCAGGCACCGACCTGGCATTGATCAGGCAATCTCCTTACCTCCCTGCCACTCCTGCCTCCAAATTCCATAGCCATAGTTCCTAAACCTTTTGCATTGTGGCTCACAAACCCCTATGAATCCTCTTAATGCACAAAGCACAACCACTGCAAGTTTTGGAGGGTTCACGAACTCCCCAAACCCCAAGGCCTCTGTGACCTCCCCCTGCCCAAGGCTGTGTGTCCCGGGTAAGGACTCTGCTCCTGGAAGCACGTTCTCTCTCTTGCTCTGCGGGGTCCCAGCACGGGGTCCTCGCTGTGTTACGCACAGCCACATGCCTCCCTGCACTCCCGCCTGCAGGTACCTCCACCGTGAAGTAGCTGTTCCCGCGCGTCCCGTAGGTGACCGCGGGCTTCCTGCGGCTGACCCACAGGTTATCTGAGATCACGATGTAGTCCACGCCTGCGAAGAATCGGTCCTTTTCTTTCTGCACAAGTTCCTCCAGGGCGACAGACCCGGCCTCTTCCATCCCTTCGAGGATGAATTTGATATTCACAGGGAGATCCTGAGTTAACCACAGAACAAAACAAACAAACAAAAAAATTTGCAAAACTTGCCCATTCACATTTTAAGATCAAGATCTGTCTGTACACACTATAAATACATTACGTTATTATTTACGTTCCCAACAGTTCTGCTCACAGCAATGGAGTTTTAGATAAGACTGTGAAGGAGAATTCAAGGTAACGTGGCCCGGTTGCTCCAAGGTCATGGTCAGGGTTGGGGGAAGGAATTCCTGCAGGAGAGGCAAGGTCCACCCTCAGCACCTTGCTGTGCTGCTACAGAGGGAGGCATTTTCTTCTTCCTCCTCCTCCTCCTCCTCCTCCTCCCAAAAGGAATTTTTCAAGAAAGGTTACTCGATTACAAATCGCTTTTCTGTCATCGTAATTCTGAGCATGATAAAGGAGAACTTTTGCCTTTGAAAGATGGTTAAGCCTCGGGATAACGTTTACTTCAAGTATCTGTTATTTTTCAGCTATGATTTCCATCTGCCTTTTAACTTATTCAAAGGGCTTTGATCTTGCAGCAAAACGGGACTGGAGTTTTTCTCTAGTTAATATGGAGGGCATGGCATAGCTCCTTTAAAATTTTTACTGCATTGCCTGTCCTCCCATTTGGTTTTGATCTTTTGTATCTTTATAATTTATAACTTCGTAACTCTGAGAGCCACAGAGAGAGCAGAGAGAGGTCAAAGTCTTTTCCGAGCGCGCAGAGCATCAGTTCTCCATCAGTTCTAATGAGCGGGACTGACTCGCCACAGATCCACACGTGCCAAGTGGGCAGAGGGTTATGTATTAGAAAACAATGAATTATGTCATAAACTCAGAAAATTGGTGATCACCTTGGATAGGGGCACTGTTGGATAATGATTTGTTCGAATGTAGTACTTGCTCGTCTGTGTGTCTTAGGAGGTTGAGCTGAAGTTCTAAAAACTCAATATTCGAGAGTTCTGTATGAACATTTTAACTAGCAAACAATTGCTGGGAAGTGGTTGGCAATCCTAAGGCTTCTCTGGCAAATCTCGTTTAATAAAATATAAACCAATAGCTACTCAGTGTCGGAGGAGGACCGCAGCAGCCAGATGTGTGCCTTGGTTTCCCCTCTGCTCCGCCGCACCGAGGCTTCTCTCCCTGTGGAATGCGGATGTCAGCACTCGCTCTGCCTCTTGGGGATCAGGGAGGTGTGTGTGCCCAGGTGCTGTGGGCAAGGCAGGAAGCCGGGCAGGGAAGAATGAGCTGACCTTCACAAAGGATCGGGACCCCCAGAATTTGCTCATTGCTTGCAATAAGCCTGTGGGTAGAAATTATCTTCCTAGTTCACAGATGAGGAAAATGAGGCTTAGAGAGATTAACTGACTCGTCCAAGGGCAGTGAGCATTTCTCATATTTTGTGATTATGTAACTTTCAGAGTTGAAATTTAAAATGCAAAGCGGATTTTGGCCTTTATATGGGAACTATCTTATCAATATTGCTTATCCCTTGAAAGAAAGGAAGGAAAGAAAAAAGAAGGAAGGAAGGAAGGGAGGGAGGGAGGGAAGGAGGGAAGGAAGGAAGGAAGGAAGGAAGGAAGGAAGGAAGGAAGGAAGGAAGGGAGGGAGGGAAGGAAGGCAGGCAGGCAGGGAGGGAGGAAAAGAAGGAAGGAAGGGAGGAAAGAAGGAAGGGAGGAAGGCAGGAAGGCAGGGAGGGAGGGAGGAAAAGAAGGAAGGAAGGGAGGAAAGAAGGAAGGGAGGAAGGAAGGAAGGGAGGAAGGAAGGAAGGGAGGGAGGGAGGAAGGAAGAGAGGGAAGGAAGGGAGGGAGGGAGGGAGGAAGGAAGGAAGGAAGGAAGGAAGGAAGGAAGGAGAGAGAGAGAAGGTGGGGGAGAGAAAGAACCCAAGGCCACCTTGAATGTTCGCACCTTATCGGGTGCGAGTGAGTGTCGCGGGTGAGAAGACAGAAACCAGATGTGCTTTTGGCGCCTGCCTTTCTCTGTGAGATAGAGCAGTCAGTTCACATGGGTAACTCCCCTCTCGTCCGCTTATGGCTCAGGAGAAAACAAACTCCTGCGTGAGAAGCCCCTTGGCATCTGATGAAATACCCTCCAGGAAGAGCCACCCATAGCTCGGGGCTGCTCTGAAGGATGGGGTTTCGGAGAGGCACCCAGAGAGCCGAGCCGTGAAGCCACGGGCATGGCTGGGGCTGCTCCGCTGGGTGGTTCGGTGAGTGTTTTATCAGTCCCTTGGGACAGCGACAGAGATGTACCCCTGCTCTCAGCTGGGTCTTGCTCTGCGGCTCAGACTGGAGTGCAGTGGTTTGATCAGCTCCCCACAGCCTCAAAAATCTTGAATTCCTGGGCTCAAGCTATCCTTCCACCTCAGCCTCCCGAGAAGCTGAGCCTGCAGGTGTTCACATTCCCAGCTAATTTTGAAACATTTTTTTAGAGATAGGTTCTTGCTATCTTGCCCAGACTGGTCTTGAATTCCTAGCCTCAAGTGTTCTTCTCACTTTGGCCTCTCAAAGTGCTGGGATCACAGACATGAGCCATTGCACCCAGACTTCATCGCATGTTTTGCTGTGTCTTGTTTTTTAATGTAGTTAACTGTGCAGGCTCGAATCCGTCCTCTAAGTATTAGCCTTCCCACTCACTGGCCGCTTTGGGTAAGCACACTAATTTCCCAGCCTTACTCTTCTCATCTGTAAAATGGATGTAATTGCAACACACACCTCCCAAGAGTGTTGGGAAGCGTAAATGACACAGTGCAGTTTGCTTGGAACACAGTGCACAACTGAAAGCACGTGTAGCTCCATCATCCCTCTCCACTTTCTGTCTCCCAGACACAACTACCCGGTCACCTACTTGCTCCAGGGCTCGGAAGGCGCTCACGGCATTAATCCACGCCAAAACGGGGCCTTTGTTGTCTGTGGCTCCTCGTCCATAAAGTTTCCCTTAAAGAATGGGAGAAGAATTTTCAGAAAAGCGTGGTCACCTCGGCCAAGTTAAGCGAGTTAAAAACAAAGGTCGTTTTATGAGTAATAATTTTAACAGTGTTTTCTAATATCCCATGCACAAATCTTTTTTTTTTTTTTGAGACAGAGTCTCACTCTGTTGCCCGGGCTAGAGTGCCGTGGCGTCAGCCTAGCTCACAGCAACCTCAAACTCCTGGGCTCAAGAGATCCTCCTGCCTTAGCCTCCCAAGTAGCTGGGACTATGGGCATGCACCATGATGCCCGGCTAATTTTTTCTATATATTTTTAGTTGTCCAGCTAATTTCTTTGCATTTTTAGTAGAGATCGGGTCTCGCTCTTGCTCAGCTGGTCTCGAACTCCTGACCTTGAGCGATCATCCCGCCTCGGCCTCCCAGAGTGCTGGAATTATAGGCGTGAGCCACTGCACCTGGTTCCACGCACAAATCTTGCTATGAAATTGCAAGGTATGATTTCTTATATACACATAGTATGGTCATTGTTGAGTCAGATAAAATAAGCTAATGTGAACAGACAGATTCCATCGGCCGTAACAGTAATCGGCTATGTTTTCCAAGTTCATTGATGGGAACCAAGGATTTCTTATAGAACGCCATGCCTCATAGCCTCTCAGGTTGAGAGCTTGCAACTAGTGGAAGAATGAAGAAAAGATGCATGTTCGTCTCTATTAAGCTTTCTTCTTATTTTCTTTATAAAATGCAAATTATTGGGTATTGCTGAAAAGGAAAAATGTATGAGCTAGACAACTGTTTTCCTCACAACCCAAGAACCCCTATCTAGGGGCATAAAGGTTCACAGTTTCTTTCATAAATGAAGGGAAATCAGCCTCACTGAACCGATCAGTAGATTGCGAGAGCAGTATTTCTCTTCATTATTTTTTTTAATTATTATTATTGTCTATTTTTGATAGAGACGGGTCTTTGCTTCACTCTTGCTCAGGCTGGTCTTGAACTTCTGGTCTCAAGCAATCCCCAGCCCCCCAGAGTACTAGCATTACAGGCGTGAGCCAGCACACCCAGCCTCTCTTCATTCTTAATGACAGGGCAAAACCCGAGGCCCCGGGACACAGCCCCATCCCGGATCCCCAAGCCCGGGAAGCAGCCCTGGTCCCAGCAGACACGGCCCTGCTGCGCCGGCGCCCCACTGACCGTCCACCTCTGTCAGCGTGTAGGGGTCCGTGAGCCACCCGTCCCCCCGGGCAGCAGGCTGCACGTCCAGGTGGCCGTAGAAGCACACGGTGGGTTTCTTCGGGTCGTTCCCCAGCTCGGCCAGGATGATGGGCGGTGTTGGGAGACTCTGGCCGTCAGGTAGCTGCAGAAAGACAGAGGGTCACAAAGCGCCCTATTGTTCTTCCAGAAAATCCAGACGTGGCGTTAGGAGCCCTGTCCGTTCTAACCCTGGGTGTTCAGAGAGACCGTGTCACTTCTCTGAGCATCGCCTTCCTCGCCTCTAAAACGCGTGCCTAGAGACGCTTTTAACTGAGATATGAAACATAATTAAAAGCGTCGACTACTTCCTATCTGTCAAGATAGGGATTGACAAATAGCGTAGTGAATCGTGCTAGTCTGTCGACAGGGACTCAGATCTCAGCTGGCGGAGGTCAGGTGGAGGGGATCCCGGAAGACAAGGGCCGCCCAGCGGCGGGTCAGCGCTAAGGCAGGCGGCGCCGGGCGCCCGGGTTTGCGGTTGTCACTCGCGGCGGAGTGAAAGCTCCCGGAGGTGACTCTGGGGAAAGGACGCAGCTCTCTCTATGGGCCCTCTCGGAAGGACGCGAGGGAATTTAAGGAAAGGACAATCTGGGAGAGATTTGCGCCACGTGCCCAGGGAGCCAGCAGTGCACGGGACGGAGGGGGTTCCATAGGGAGCTGACCTCCACTCGAAAGGCCCTATTGTTCTTCCAGAAAATTCACACGTGGCGTTAGGAGCCCTGTCCATTCTAACCCTGTGACTTTAGAGAGTCCGCGTCATTTCTCTGAGCATCGCTTTCTTCACCTCTAAAATGAATGGCACGACACACTTTTAACTAAGATGCAAAACATCATTGAAAGCATCGACTACATTCTTAGATAGGAATTGACAAATAGCCCCCCACCCCGGCGTCCTGCCGCGACTAGAGTCGGTGGGAGCCCCATCCGAGACCGGGCACAACGCCCCATCCTCCCCGGGAAGCAGGACCTGGGGTTTGCTCGGGGGTCAGGGAAAGCCCCGCTCCTGCCCCCGCCGAAGGCAGGCCTGGCTTGGGTGGGGGAGGGAGCCCGGCCGCACCTGCTGAGAGCCCGTGTCCACGGAATCCACGCTGGCCCCCAGGCGCCGGAGCTTGTCGGCGGCCACGGCCATCATCCGGAAGAGCTCTTCTCTGAACCGAGGCGAGGGCTGGACAGAGTCGCTCTCGATGGCCACCCACTCCTTGAGCGTCTAGGAAGAAGAGCAAGGAGGAGACTAGTCTTGGCAGGAGCTCGGTGGCCAGGACGCCGGGTGGATGCGGAAGACTAGGCGGGCGGGTTGGGGCACAGGTGTCTTCTCCAAGACCCGGGCCGTGATCCCCCCAGGGCACCCGGGTTGCAAAGAAGGTCAAGTTCCCGCCCGCTGTCTCTAATTATTAAGAACAGCTTTTTTGGGAATCTGGGCTTCCCATAAATGCCCCCGGGGGGAGGGGGGGCTCCTGGCCACCACAGGTGACACCAATTTATTTTTTGTTTTTTTGAGACAGAGTCTCGCTTTGCTGCCCAGGCTAGAGTGCCGTGGCATCAGCCTAGCTCACAGCAACCTCAAACTCCTGGGCTCGAGCGATCCTCCTGCCTCAGCCTCCTGAGTGGCTGGGACTACAGGCATGCGCCACCATGCCCGGCTAATATTTTTATATATATATATATTAGTTGGCCAATTAATTTCTTTCTATTTTTTTATAGTAGAGATGGGGTCTCGCTCAGGCTGGTTTTGAACTACTGACCTTGAGCAATCCGCCCACCTCGGCCTTCCAGAGTGCTAGGATTACAGGCGTGAGCCACTGCGCCCAGCCAAAGGTGACACCAATTTAATCCCACGTTGGCCTCAGCTGGGCCGCAGGGCTCCTCCTGACTTGTTCTGCATTTAGATTTCCTGGCCAGCCCTCCCCACGCCGCTAGGACCCAGGCACTGCGACCCTGGACTTAAACTCAGTGCCGTGCGGGAGACAGCCTTGGTGCGGGAGACAGCCTTGGTTCCCAATCCCGTTCTCCTCTTGCAGCTGTGTGGCCTCCAGCAGGTTCCTCAACCCCTCTCACCCTGAGTTCTGCCACCTTTACAAGAGAGTGACGCTCCCCAGCTATAGGGTTGTGGTGAAGAGGAAGAGACAATGTGCGCGCAGAACTCAGCACACCGAGCGGACCTGGCAGGTGATGAGTGCCAGCCATGCTGCGTCATCAACGGTCTCCGTTCACGTCCCTGCGGTGCAACCTGAGTTGCTCGTGCTGGGATGGCCGTCATTTTTATGAAAAACCACACACATTTTGAATGGCCGATTCGGGCTTTTCCTAACTTGCTTGAGTTTGATCCCTCTACCCTGGTCGTAGCACTGTTATGTTTGTTATAAAAGAGTTTAGGCCAGGCGTGGTGACTCACGCCTGTAATCCCAGCACTCTGGGAGGCCGAGGCGGGAGGATCGCTCAAGGTCAGGAGTTTAGAGTCCAGCCTGAGCAAGAGTGAGACCCCGTCTCTACTAAAAATAGAAAGAAATTAATTGGCCAACTAAAAATATATAGAAAACAATTAGCCGGGCATGGTGGCGCGTGCCTGTAGTCCCAGCTACTCAGGGAGGCTAAGGCAGAGAATCACTTGAGCTCAGGAGTTTGAGGCTGCTATGAGCTAGGCCGATGGCACAGTATGCTAGCCAGGGCAACAAGAGTGAGACTCTGTCTCAAAAAAAAAAACAAAACAAAAATGTATTTAACCTTAAGGAATGTCGTGCTTTACATTTTTTAAACTAGACTCTGCAGAGCCGACGCTGTGGAGTTCTCCCAGGAGTGGGCGTGGGGACGTGTGAGGAAGCTGGAAGAGGAGACGTTTGGGCTGAAAGGCCCAAATTGGCAGTCGGCCCCCACCAGACACCCTTTCCCCACCCCCTGTTCATTCCAGCCGATTCCGGAACCCCCACTCAGGTTTCAGAAGTCCAAGAGGCACTCGTGTCAAGTTAATATTCCAGGAAGAGTCAGGATCACATGAGAGCCAAGCTCAGGAGCAGGGGCCCGGATGTGCGGTTCCAAACCTTCAGCGTGGAACTCGGAGGTTCACGTCTACCTGTCTGCACACGGCAACATTCCTAAGATTGGTTGCTTGACCCGACACACATATATTGAATGTCCTTCATGTGCCAGACACGACGTGGGGGGCTCGGGGACAGAGTCCGGTGAGATCCCCAGAAGGCCCCCAGCTGGTGAGCACAAACACCCCATCAATGGGGGGGGGGGGCGCTGTGGCAATGGCCAGACACCCGGGAGGGGACACCAGAGCCCCACGTGGGGGGAGGAGTAGCCGGCGAGAATGTGGGAATGGCAGCTTCTGCTCCCTGCACTCCTCCTCCCTCCTCCCTCCGTCCCTCCCACCTGTGCACGGGCCGGGTGGTGCATTAGGACACATGAAGGAGGATCATAAAGGAGGAGATAAACCGCACACGGCTATGTGCAAAAAAACGAGCAGCAGCGTTGCCTTTGAACTCTGCGGAGCTACCTAGTGCCCGAGCTCCGCCTCACCTGGAGCCAGGTGGCTGGCGTTGCTCATGGGAGACGCAGCTTAACAGAGTGTGCGGGCCAGGCCGGTTGCCTCTAAAGGGACACCCCTCCGGCAGATGTGCTGGGGCACAGAGGGTGCCCTCTCCCGGCGGCCTGGCCGGAGCCGTCCCTTCCATGGATCGAATGACTATGGAGCGTCTTACTCCAGTGAGGAGTCACGGGCTTTTCTCAAATAGATGGAATTGTCAGACGAAAAAGCAAATCCACATCTCCAAGCAAGTCGTCACTGTCCCCAGACACCGGGAGGGCGCGGTCCGGGTGCCCCGGCGCGGGCAGCTTCTCCTACCTGCACCAGCGCGTCCTGCTGGAGCTCCAGGTGCCGGAAGAGCTTCTCCAGCCCCGCGGGTGGCGAGGGTGAGGCCATGCCCCCCTCCAGCAGCAGCAGCAGCAGCAGCGCCAGCAGCCAGGACGCCTGCGGGTGGCGGACACGGGAGAACAGCTTCAGATAAACGCCCGTCTTTGGACTTTTGACCTTTCAAATACTTGAGAAAAAAGTTTGGTGTCCAACACAGCTGCTTCAAGTCAGTCGGACCAAAATAACACGAGCTGGAAGAACTAGAAAAGTATTCTTTGTTGCTACATTTCCCCCCAAACTCTTCATTCTCAACGCTAAAGACTTTTTTTTTTTGAGACAGAGTCTCGCTCTGTTGCCCGGGCTAGAGTGAGTGCCATGGCCTCAGCCCGGCTCACAGCAACCTCAAACTCCTGGGCTCAAGCGATCCTCCTGCCTCAGCCTCCCAAGTAGCTGGGACTACAGGCATGCGCCGCCATGCCCGGCTAATTTTTTCTAAATATTTTTAATTGTGTGGCTGATTTATTTCTATTTTTAGTAGAGACGGGGCCTTGCTCTTGCTCAGGCTGGTCTTAAACTCCTGCCCTTGAGCAATCCTCCCGCCTTGGCCTACCGGAGTGCTGGGATTACAGGCGTGAGCCACCACGCCCGGCTGATGCTGCAGAATTCTAATAAGACAGAACCCAAGTCTTTAAACAGTGTAATTCGGTTGATTCCTGGGTTGCCAGGTGTCCATCCTGCCGGTCACTGCGCTGACAGATCCTAGGTGTGAAGGCAACGTTTAGAAGAGAGAAGTGTGAGGTTGAACCAAAACCAAACACGCAAAAACCGCTACGTGTGATTAACCACGTTATTAGAAAAGATCATTTGCGAGGAATGCCAGAAATCCTGTGCAGTGTTGTGGGGTTTCTTTCTACCAGCTCCTGAGATTAGAGAACTTTAGAAAGAAAGGAAGGTGGGAAACGTACACACCACTCTGTGACATCTGACGCCGAGGGACTGAAGGGTCTGTTAGTCCCTGGGAACACCCTGGTCCCCTCTGCTGGCTCCCTGCCACTCGATGGTTGTCCTCAGTCCCTGATGGGTCCCTTCCCTCCCGGGGCTCACAGTGGGGAACCTGTGGCCCTGTCCCCTCCCCTGTCGCTCTTCCTCTCGACCCAGCCCCGAGCCGGGCACAGCCTCGCCTACCCACGCTGGGGGCGCCTCCACCAGTGTGCCCTGGGCCCCTGTGAGGAGTCATCCCTTCCGGACCCCAGACGCTAACTAACCCCCCTGTGGCAAAGCCAGCAGGAGACCCCAGGGGCGGCCAGCCACAAAGGGCCAGGTGTGCCCGGCTCCACGTGTGTAAAGTGCAGAGAGCAGGTACACGCGCAGAGACAGAAGGTAGGGTGGGGTCACGGAGCGGGAGAGGGCGGTGGAATGGGAGCAGCTGCTAATGAGCAGTGGTTTCTTTTGCATGACGAAATTGTTCCAAAACAATTAATTATGGCACTGGCACAACTGTGACTATACTAAATTACACACTTCTGAATTACACACTTCGCACGGAGGAGTTGTAAGGTAGGTGACTTATGTTGCAATGCAGCCATTATAAAAATAATAATCACAAGTGTAACCACTCATTGGACAGTAGAAATATATTACTGAGCATGAGAAACGCAAACAAAGGCAGCTCAGTGTGGTTAAAATCTAGGTAAACGCGAGCCGATGAAGAACTTGCTCCAGCAGGTGGCGCAGGCGAGCCGCCTGCGCTCTCTCTTGTAGCCGGGCCTGGACGCGGCAGGTGCACGCTGGGGACCCACCAGCAGAGCGGGCGTGGCAGGTGCATCAGGCGAGTGCGACTCTGTAGACCCCCAGAGTCTGTAGACCCCCAGTGCAGGGGAAGGAGCTCAGGGCGTCTGGGAAGCATCAGCGCAGGCTCTTGGAGACAACATAGGCTACCTGTAGTGACCGAGCCACCAAAATGAACATTGGGACTTTTACTTTCATTTTTCCTTCAGACAATTCCATTCTTAAAAGTATCTGGTTCTCCTTTCCAGTGAAAAATAAAAAGGGAAATTTTTTTTTTTTTTGAGACAGAGTCTCGCTCTGTCGCCCGGGCTAGAGTGAGTGCCCTGGCGCGTCAGCCTAGCTCACAGCAACCTCAAACTCCTGGGCTCAAGCAATCCTGCTGCCTCAGCCTCCCAAGTAGCTGGGACTACAGGCATGCGCCACCATGCCCGGCTAATTTTTTCTATATATATATATATATATATTAGTTGGCCAATTAATTTCTTTCTATTTTTAGTAGAGACGGGGGTCTCGCTCTTGCTCAGGCTGGTTTTGAACTCCTGACCTCAAGTAATCTGCCCGCCTCGGCCTCCCAGAGTGCTAAAAAGGGAAATTTGAAAAAGAAAAAGAAGGCATGAGAAAAAAAAAGAAAAGAAAAGGAAAACAGTACTTGTAAGGACGGGGAGGATTTCAGATTTCAGGTTTCAGCAAGTGCCGGCTCCGTGGGCAGGACAGGGCAAGGGGGACGGGTGGGGCTGGAGCGACCACTCCTCCCTTCCCCTCCCGCCAGAGGACTCGGATCCTGCCTTGAGGGTCTCTGGGCGGGATCCCAGGCACCATCTGTGTGCTCCTCTCCCGTCCCTTTGCCTTTCTCTTTGTTTTCTTTTAGTCCTTCTTGACCTTGAACTACTCAGGCGACGAAAACCTGAGGATTTAGGAAGGTTAGTCCCGGGTTTTTTGCCTTTGCAGAAAGGAGGAGGAGGAGCTGGAGAGCAGGGAGGTGAACGTAGGGCTTGTCCCGGGCGTGGAGTGCTTCCTCCTGCGCAGCTGGCCTGAGGTCACCAGCTCCCCTTGGCACCAGGACCCTGAGGGGAGCCCCGCAGCTCCACAGGCTTGTGTCATTCCTGCTGGCCGCTCTTAGATGTTCAGATTGGGCACAGAAGTTCCAAGTCCCCCTGTGCTGAGTCTCACCTGTAAATAACTTTTAGGAGGCTGTGCACATCCTCTGCTGTGTTGCTGACCTCTGCACTTCCTCAGAGTCTTCTCAGAATTTTTTTTTAAAGACACTTGAGTGATTTTTATTGTCGTTCTCAGAAGAAATATGCATGTCCCAATATTTGACATGATGTCTAGGATATTGGTGGCATATAACTTAGAGCATTTGGTCTTTGTGACACTTCGTAGGGCTTTTTTGTTTTAATTTTAAAATATTACAGGGATGCAAATGTTTTTGGTTGTATGGATCACTTCTGTGGTGCTCGAGTCAGGGTTGAGAGTGTGCCCGTCACCCAGATAGCGTCCTTAGCATGTTGACGTCTCTTCCTTCTGCTTCTTCTCCCACGGCAGCTCAGCCTTTGGCTTGTCATCCTCCTCCCGGCCGGCTCTAGCCAGCAACTGGGGACACCGGGTGACCTGGGTGCTGGGCTGGCGGAGGCCCTCACAGTAGCCTGGGCTGCCTTCGCCCAGGACACCCCTGTCCCCAAAGGGAGACTGCTGTGGACTTCCCCACAGGAGGCTGGGTGCCATGGGAAAACCCACCACTGCACCGAGTGTCCGTGCTGTTCGTTCTGGTGTTCGACAGAATAAAGAACAGAAAATGAAAGCGCTCTTGCCTCCCACCACCCCCCTAGAGCCACACAATCCACGCGGTGGCCAATCAGCCAGACCTGGCCACGGGCAGAAACCTGAGAGCCAGAGTCAACTTCTATGCGAGGAATTCTACTCACCCAGTCGCGTCTAGAGTCCTGGGACTGTTGCACAGAGGCAGCTCTGTCCTGTGTCTGCTTTGATGAATTTGTTATCATACAGAAAAAAAAAAAGTGTTTGATTAGCCGAGTTTATTTACCAGGACGGGGCCTTTTAAATAACACTAAAAACAGGCTCTTCTGGATTCTGTCGGTCCCCTGCAGCCTGCAGCCTGCAGCCAGGTCCAAGTGGTTCCTGCATACGGATTAACTCGCTGCGGCCACAAGTGCCTGTGCAGGAGCCGGTCCGGGCGGGGCTTCCCCGGACTGCGGTGTGGACAGACTCCAGCGTGGAGGAAGCAGTTTCGAGGAGCAAAATTCCCCAGAAATCCCAAGAACCTTTCTCCACTACCCTCGAGTGGGGTCAGATCCGTGAGTCCGACCCCAGAGAACTCTGGCAGAAGTAAGGCGATGCCTGCACCCCCGTGCGAGTGGCCAGAAACACTGACAAATGTCACTGGGTTTGCCAGGACACCAAGAAGGCTGTTACTCAAATGCTGAGTGGAGCCGTAAGAAGTCAGACCAACAGAGGCCGGGGGACAGAGGAGCAATTGAGCGACAGTCATGGGGCAGTTTAAGGGAGAGCTGGCACAGGACGGGTCGCATAGAGTCTGAAACAAGGACAGTAGCACCCACAGGAGGATGGCGGCAAAGACACGTGTGGGCACCTGCACTGCGTAGCCAGAGGCGCTGCACAGAGTGTCCTCCTCCCTGGGCAGACGCAGCGTATCCAGCACCTGAACGGCCCAGGTGGGCTCAGAGCTCCGGACGGTGAAGGGGCCTGTGAGTGCCTGCAGGGAGGGGAACCCTGGCATTATCCCCACGTGGTGCTGGGTGACGCTGCCTGGGCCACGGTCGCCTCCGACCCTCTCTCTCCCTCCAGTCCGGCCAGGCATCGGGGCCTCTCCAAACACCCACTGGAGAGGCAGCCTGGCTTTGCACCACTTCTGGAGCCTTCCGTCACACATGGTAGCACAAGGACAGAAGCAAACTGGAAAAAAAAGAATGAACGAAATAACCGGAGACACTATTATTTGTTTCGCTGGCCGGAATCTATCGACGATTAAGTCAATACATTGAAATGTTCTCTGCCAATGAGAACAGTGTCTCCAGGTAAAGCTGAATTGTTTTTTGTGTTTTTTTTTTTTTTTTTTTGAGACTGAGTCTCACTCTGTTGCCCAGGCTAGAGAGCCGTGACATCAACCTAGCTCACAAACTCCTGGGCTCAGGTGATCCTCCTGCCTCAGCCTCCCGAGTGGCTGGGACATATATATACACACATTTTTGGGTTTTTTTTAGTTGTCCAGCTAATTTCTTTCTATTTTTTAGTAGAGATGGGGTCTTGCTCTTGCTCAGGCTGGTCTCAAACTCCTGAGCTCAAATGACCCTCCCGCCTCGGCCTCCCAGAATGCTACGATTACAGGTGTGAGCTGCCATGCTCGGCTGGTAAAGCTGAACTGTAACCTTCTCAAAAGCAAGAGCATGTTCTCTGAGCCTGTGCCTGGAACAGGGTGTGGCCCTCAGTTCCCAGGGGCGAAAGGCGTAAATCCCAAGTGGCCGACGGTGCTGTGCCTGACAGCAGGGCAGACCCCGGCGAACTCTCCCCCTTTGAGATATCGTGACTGTGGCCAGACCAGAGCCGCTGCCTTCTTCTTTCTCTAAATCCCATTTGAGTGATTTTTTTTGTGTGTAAAAGTGTTAATAGGATAAATATAAAAATACACGCAGAAGAGATTGAGTGAGGCGGGAACAGCACACGAAACCGAGGCTTTCCGGCAGCAGAACAGCAGGACGCCGGGACAGCCCTGGGTCTCGGTCAGAGGACGGGTGACCAGGAAGAGAACGGAGGTTTCTTGAGGGGGCAGGAGGGGTGGGCCTGGTGGAATCCCGGTGGGACCATGTGGCAGGGCAGAGGCACCAAAATGCAGGCGTCAGCAGAGAGCATCTCCTTTTCCAGAAACCTGTAATTACCTGGACACCCTTTTGAGTGTTATAAACCCTTCAGCTCACAGCAAAACGGTCATAACTTCGAAGCTTTAGCTGTCCTTGAAGGCAGGAAGCAAGGTCAAGAGGTGACGGGAAGGATAGTTTCCGGAATGGCATCTCAGGCTATGTTTGGTGTGAGCAAAAGTTCGTTCAACCAGTGGGAATTCAAGCACAAGGGCAGATTCGAGGAAAGGGTGGGGACTTTTCTTCCCTTTGTATCAGCTTCCTACCTAAGGCTACTGGAACCAAGTACCCCAAAGCGGGTGGCTTAACCAAGAGGAGTTTCTTATCTCCCGGTTCTGGAAGTCCTAAATCTAGGTGCCAGCGGGGCTGTGCTCACCCTGAAGGCCCGGGCCAGCTCCTTCCGTCCTCTCCCCAACTCTCCGGGTGCTGCAGTCCTCAGGGTCCTTGGCCATGGCTCCATCACCCCAATTTCCGCCTCCATATGCACACGGCGGCTTCTCTGTATCTCTCTGTGTCCTCTCCTCTTACTAGAAGGACACTAGTCTTTGGTAGGGCCCGTCCGACTGCAGCAGGAGCTCTTGTCAACTAACTACACCTGCGAAGACCCCATCGCAGATGAAATCACGTTCTGGGTCCACAGTCCAGGTGGACATGAATGTTTGAAGGGACATTATTTAACTCGGTTCACCCTGATTTTTATTTTCTTATTACTGTAAGATACGCTATCATTTGTTCACTTAATACTTACCTGCCTGACGCATGTGAGAGCTCCGAGAAGGCCAGGACTTTGCCTCATTCCCGTACCCCCCACGCACCTAAGTCCTGCCTGTCATGGAGTGAAGGGCCAACCGGCATCTATTGAATAATAATAATTATTATTTTTTGAGACAGAGTCTCGCTTTGTTGCCCAGGCTAGAGTGAGTGCCGTGGCGTCAGCCTAGCTCACAGCAACCTCAAACTCCTGGGCTCAAGCGATCCTCCTGCCTCAGCCTCCCAAGTAGCTGGGACTACAGGCACGCGCCACCATACCTGGCTAATTTTTTCTGTATATATTAGTTGGGCAATTAATTTCTTTCTATTTATAGTAGAGACGCGGTCTCGCTCTTGCTCAGGCTGGTTTCAAACTCCTGACCTCCAGCGATCGGCCTGCCTCGGCCTCCCAGAGAGCTGGGATTACAGGCGTGAGCCACCACGCCTGAATAATTATTACTTAATGCGCAGTGCTGAAGACACAAGTAGTTGCTTTTCATCGACGTAACCAGTTCTATTTCAACACTGTGTGGGAAATGCAGCATTTGTCTACCAACAAAACTACCCGGCCACACACACGCACGAGGGCAAAGCAAAAATCCGTATTTGGGGGAGACTGTTTTCTCCTAGCAGTCTCAACAGTCCCCGCCATTCCCTGAAACCCCACAACTGGACCCTGGTTCACTGCGCGTCCTGCCTGGGGTCCCCGTTGCTTCTCCCCACCACCCGGAAGCCGTGCCACCTCCGTGTTCTTCTAGAAAGTCTGTGCGGCGGCACCAGCCCACGCCGGGCTCTCTCTCCGCGCCCCCGGGGTGTTTGCACCAGCGCGGTGGCAGACGCCTGTGCGTCTTCCTCCCCGGTGACTTCAGGCGTGATGCTGGACGTCCGTCAGTGTCACTGTGACACATCTCGCTGCCGCGTGCATCTGTCCTGCCGCGTCCTCAGCGGCCGTCTGCGAACCGAAGGCTCACTTGTGTCCTGTCCTAATGTTGGGCCGTTCTCTGCCCTAATGCTACTTCTCCGTCACTTCCTCTGTTTTCTTCCCAAACTCCTGCTTCCGTCGGAGCCTTTCCCTCCGTCACGCATTCTCCGGATCTCTTCCTCAGCACCTCCTCTCTGTCTGTCTATCTTCCTGCTCTGCTTCCTGGGCGCGTTCTCCGTGAGGTTTTCCAGTTTGCTGGTTCTGGGTTTGACCCAGCCCCGCCCAGAACTGACACCGTTCGGCCATTTCGGGGGCAGGTTTTCCTTTTCGGGGTTTCTGACTGCTGTTTTCCACACCCACCTGCTCCTGGTTCATAGGTGCCTGTTTATGTTTTGTGGTTTCTTACTCTTTTACGTGGCTGTTACTCTTCCATTTATGTCTTGAAGAATGTAAACATGCTTCATTTTATCCATTTCAACCCTTTGCGCTCAGATGTCGAGCGTGGATAATGAAGAGTGGATAATGAGAAAAAAGCAAGCGAGTGCAAAGGGTTAAACGTGTTCTACGGTTTGCATTTAAGCATCGGTAAATCCACTTCCTAACAAATTGTGTGGGCTATTTTTCTTATTGGGAGTCCTTCTCCGTACACTTAACGAGAGTTGTTTTATTCCCGGTCTCTGTAATCTCTGCTGCCTAGCAGTGCCGGGGTTGCCTCCCCCTGGTGCTTTAAGGTGCCCGGGCAGGTCCAGCTCTTAAATGGGCAGCTTAGACTTCCCAAACAGTGTTCTGTGGAGGGCTGGGTCATGTCGCCCTGGGAAACTCACCAGCCACTAGGGTGCAGGAAAGGGCGCTGGCTCTGGCTGCCCCTGTGCCCAGCTGCTTTTGGTCCTGATTTCTCTGCAGGAATCTCACTCCTTGCTGCCACGGCTTGTTTTGGACCCACAGTCCAGCAAGGCTGCAGCTTTGGCCCCAGCTCAGCCAGTGTGGTTCCATTTCTGTTCAGCAGGGATGTTTGTTATGTGTTAGAGTCTGTGCCTTTTTGATTAATGTCCTGAACAACATGTAATTACTGTGTTTCCCCGAAAATAAGACCTACTCATAAAATAAGCCCTAGCAGGATTTCTAAGCATGTGCGCAATAGAAGCCCTACCCCAAAAATAAGACCTAGTGATGGGCATGTATATGCAGCGCGTCTGCACAACCCATGCATGTCGTTGTGGAGCGGGAAAGAAGATGAGCAGCCCTTCTCATCTGCCCCATGAGAGCTCTATGGCTCTACATGAGAGATCGGGGCCAGTGGTACTAAAGGAAATAGAGTCGTAAGAAATTAGGGGTGGAATTCGGGATTTGGAGAGTTATGATGATGTTCCAAAAGACGACGACTTAACTGTATTTGATTAAATGTAGATTGTTGTACCGTATTTAAAAAAACTAACAAATCCCCTGAAAATAAGCCCTAGGGTGTCTTCTTAAGGAAAAATAAATATAAGACCCTGTCTTATTTTTGGGGAGATACGGTTCTTAGTTTGAAGTGGATGGGGAGTTTTAGGGGTGAACTCACGCTGTGTCTCCATCAGAACTCCCTACAGGGAGTTTGCTTCCTGGAAGGTGATGTCCCCACAGCCTGGCCCCGAGCCGGGCTCCACACGCAGGCTCCGTGGGAAATGCCACCTGATGCAAACATTCCCAAACAGCCGGGGGCACGGTTGGGGTGCAGGTGAGAAGGGCTCACCTAAAGCTTGCACGCTGTGCTCACTACACCTTGAAAGGGACGAATGTCTGTGTCCTGGACATCCTCAGCCCCTGGAACCGGGGCTAGGAATTACTCACTCGGCAAGCTTGACACCCAAACCCCGCACTGTCCGCTGGGACCGGGCCTTCCGGCGTGTGCCGCTGGGCAATCTTGCTGCTGCGAGCGCCTTTGGCCTGCGGTACAAGGTGCCAAGCTGGTGACACCGGGCACACTGGAAAGCTGGAACATGCAAACACAGTTCTCCTGTGAGCACCACCAACTCTGGGATCCCAGGGCACTGAGCTGTTTATGGACGGAGCAAGGGTTCCCTCCTCATCTACAGTCTTTGTGCATACTTCCTCTTAATGCCGTTTCCCGCCTCTTCACAATGCTCCCCATTCCCTCAGGGTGTTCTGAATCCCATTCCTTTGGGGGTCAGCAGGGGACAGTGCCCCCAGCTTCACGTGCGCTGGCTGCCGGAAGCGCAGTGTGCTTCCTCTTCTGTGCCATGTGCCGTGAAAGGCGCCTCTGTTCCAGGCAAAGCGCTTGGGAAGGGGGAGGGTCAGAAGTGCTTGAAAGAGCAATTGAGGCCCTGGACACTGGGGCATTGTGGGGCCAGCGGAGAGATGCTTCGGGGACAGAAGTCCTTTGCCTCCTCTTGTGTAGACGTTGCCCACCGTGCTGTGTGCAGGGCCGGGACGAGCCTTGGGGTTCTAGTCCCCTGCGCCAGCTTCTCTCCTGTCTGCCCTGAAACGGACCAAACACAGGTCCGGACTCCATCCCACAAATGACACACCTGCATTTCCTTCTGGGGCAGGAGCTCTGTGCTGGGACCTGGAGGATAGAGGCTGGACCCCCCCACCCACCCCCACCCCCCGACCTGACCCCTCCTCTCCTCCTGAGACCTCTCGAAGAGCCAGACTCTCAGCACCAGCCAACAAATGCCCCTCAGCAAGCCCCGGGGTTTTGGTGGCACCTGGGCCACTGGGACACAGGTGTGTCCCGTAAGATCCAGGATGCCATGGGAGAATCCTCGGAACCTGCCAGAGTCTAGAGCCAGCGGAGTGGGAGTCACCAGGGCAGCTTCCCTGTCTGGTGAGCAGCAGGTGACAACCTGCTCAGAGGCTAGAACAGTCCCCAAGGCACGCTCTGGGGGCGGCATCTGTCCGTGTGTCTTTCTGGGCCGTGGCCCGCAGCACCTGCCGTGGCTGAATTGTGCTGCTGCACGTCCTTCTTTCTCTCCCTCCCCGGGAGGGCACTGGGCTGCCCTCGCCGCGATGGGACCCAGCCCCGCTCTCCCCTCCGCTTTTGGAAGTTTCTGGAGTGAACGACAGAAAGGTGCGTCCCAGTGACGGCTGCCGGCCAGGGCTCTCCTGGACCTGCCTGTAGACGGTGCTAAACAGCCGAGGTACAAGATAAAACCAGCATCACGTTACGCGAAGCCCGATCCAGACTGTTTACAGCGTTCCTCAGATTACAACGCCGGAGTGAATCAGTGACTTCATACATCATGTGATTTGTTCATTTGTTCGTGTCTGTTTGCAATAAGGTCAAACTTATATTTTTATTAGTATTAATAACATAGATGAAGGATAGGCTGCCTGTGCTGAGCCCTGAAAGGCAATGATTTTACCAAACCGGCCTGACATCCTATGACGCAGATACTACTGTTGCTCCATTTCACAGATGAGTAAACTGAGGCATCAGAGGGGTTAGGAAATGGCTCAGGGTCATGCATGGAGGATGAGTGGGCTACTCACTCACTTCTAATCACAGCTCTACCTTCCCGACTTGCTCCGGTCCTCAGCACGGTTCCCCCCAAGGCAAATGCTGCCATTCCCTCTTGCACGTGGCGTCAGTTATGGGGGGTGTCAGGCCGAGGAGTCCACTCCAGGAATTCAGATCAGATCGGAAAATGAGGGCAAAGCTCAGGCATTTAAACTGGGCAGAAAATCAAGGATATAGAATAAAAAAGCAGTCCCATAAGCTGCTTTTATTCTTTACTAACATATGATGCATTGTTTCAAAAAATGTGTATTTTAATGATGATAAAAACATTGCTAAGTTTTAAAAAAAAATGCAGATTATAATAGAAATAGAAGACAACACAAACCACTCACTGTTGTTTAGAGTCTTTGCTTATTTGGGGCGACAGAACAATTTAAACTCGAGGTTGTATCGAATAAACATAAACTTAACATAAACTGTCAAATGAAACTTAACAAGGCTAACAGTTATTATCAAATACGTGTGGATTTTTCTATAGGAAAACGACCTGGCTTCTTTAATAAGTAAAGGACAAGAAAAAAATATGAGAGAGGATAACATTCTAGAACAAAAGCGATGTAAAAGCTATACCGCACAAAGGTGAAGTGTAGACGCCATTCAGATTCTGATTTGAGAAGACAACGGTAAAAGGACATTTTCATGGGATAAGATGAGAAACTCGACCACGAGTTAGTTGCAGGTTGTATGATTGTCGATGTAAAGGAATTACTGCCGTTTCCCAGTGTGTCGATGGTATTGTTGATACACACGCACACACACACGCACGCACACTCAGTGTGATACGTTCTGGACAACCAGCAGACGCAATGATGAAACGTCTGGGAATCACTGTGGGGCTACCTGGGCGTGGGAGCGGGGAGACCGGGACGGGCTTGGCCGAAACCAGCTGGGCACGTGTTGATGATTGCCGGAACTGGCTGAGAGGCACATGGGGACTCGCCGTACCCGCCTGTCTATGTTTGTGCATGTCTGAAACTTTCCATTAAACTAGAGAGCGGGGCTGCAGCAGGCTGAGCCTCGCTAAGCAGGCAGTGCCCCGGGCCAACTTGAGCCCACGGCCACCACGCCTGCAGCCACACCGCTGGCCGGGAGCGGGTGATGCCTTGTGCACAGGACGTCTGTCTTCCAGCACGGGCCGCTGCTGGCGCCCTCAGCCCGCCGGGAGACGGTGCATCTGCAGCTCGGTGGGGAGACAGTCAGCCTGGACCTGCCTGGACAGCCAGGCCCTGGGCAAAGCCTGCGTCCCTCTGCAGTGCGGTGGGAGTCTACTGACATGCAGAACCGAATGTTGGTGGGAATAAACCGTGGCGGATCTCCTTAGTCAAATCCCTGCTGGATGGGGAAGGCTCTTTTATGAGAGGGGGAATAAAATCCACCGTCTTGTTGGACCTTTTTCCCAGCTAATGTCATGCACTTTCCGGCTGTAATCTGCCGCTTGTTAGCTTTAACAGCCTGCTTGGGAGAGGAAACCATTATTAGTTAGGCACAAGCTGAGCCCTAGATATAATAAGGACTGATATGTACCCAAGTTCAGAATCTTGGAGCAAGAAGACAAACCCCCGATAAGCCAGGAAAACTGCAGAGGGACTTTTTATACTTGAACTTGAAAATACTCTCAAAGAGTGACGGGTGGAACCCCTCCGTCAGAATTCCTTGAGGCCCGGCGCGGTGGCTCACGCCTGTAATCCTAGCACTCTGGGAGGCCGAGGCGGGCGGATCGATCAAGGTCAGGGGTTCGAAACCAGCCTAAGCAAAAGTGAGACCCCGTCTCTACTATAAATACAAAGAAATTAATTGGCCAACTAATATATATAGAAAAAATTAGCCGGGCATGGTGGTGCATGCCTGTAGTCCCAGCTACTCAGGAGGCTGAGGCAGGAGGATCGCTTGAGCCCAGGAGTTTGAGGTTGCTGTGAGCTAGGCTGATGCCACGGCACTCTAGCCCGGGCAGAATGAGACTGTGTCTCAAAAAATAAAAAAAAGAATTCCTTGAGCAGGAGTAGGGTGGAGGGTTGTTGTTAAAATTGTAGATTCCTTGTCCAATAAGCACATGAAAAAATGCTCAACAATGTCAGCCACCAGGGAAAAGCAAGTCTAACCACAACGAGAAACCACTTGGCCCCAACTAGGGCATTCAGAATCATGAAGTCGGCCAGCAGACGCTGGTGAGGAGGCAGAGAAATGGAACACGTGGGCACAGCGGTGGGCACGTGCAATGGAGTGATCACTGCGGAAACCGTCTGGCAGTTCCTCCCACAGTTGAGCACGAAGTCCCCACGTTGCCCTGAAGTTCCACTCCTACGCACGTGCCCAAGATGAACGAAAACACGTGTCTGCCCCCAAACCGGGACAGGAGTGTTGATAGCAGCAGCATCCGTAACAGCCAAATGGCGGCAGCCACAGACACAGGAATAAACAGAACGTGGCAGGGCCACGCTGTGGAACGCTGCCTGGCCACGGAAACCAACAAAGTAGGGACACGCGACACAGCACGAGCGGACTTTGAAAGTGTGTTAAGCTGAAGAGGCCAGACACGAAAGGCCACACGCTGTGACACCCTTCACACGGAGCCCAGAACAGGGAGCTCCGCAGAGACAGACAGCAGGCTGGCTGGTGTGCGGGGACGTGGGGCGGGACAGGGGACAGCAAAGTCACAGCTAAGGTGTGGGGTGTCTGCAGGTGATGACAATGGTCTGAAATGGACTATGGGATGGTTGCACGTACCTGTAAATTCACTGAAAACCACTGAATTGTGCACTTTAAAATTGCAGATTCCTGGGCTTCCACCCCTAAACTACTCACACTGAAGATTGAAGAAACAGGCCGGGCGCGGTGGCTCATGCCTGTAATCCTAGCACCCTGGGAGGCCGAGGCAGGAGGATCGTTTGAGCTCAGGAGTTCGAGACCAGCCTGAGCAAGAGAGAGACGCCATCTCTACCAAAATTAGAAAGAAATTAACCAAACAACTAAAAATAGAAAAAAATTAGCCAGGCATGGTGGTGCGTGCCTGTAGTCCCAGCTACTCGGGAGGCTGAGGCAGGAGGATCGCTTGAGCCCAGGAGTTTGAGGTTGCTGTGAGCTAGGCTGACGCCACGGCACTCTAGCCCAGGCAACAGAGTGAGACTCTGTCCCCCAAAAAAGATCGAAGAAACAAAACCCCTGAGTGAGTGTGGGGTTTAGTGGCAAAGAGAAAGGTGGCAAATTACAGCTGGGCAGGCATAATTCTCACCTTCCTCTAGACTATGCTTTGCCTTTGTATTCAGCAACTGGACGTTCTGCTCTGCTTTGTTTTTTTTTTCTTTTTTAGACAGAGTCTCATTTTGTTGCCCAGGCTAGAGTGAGTGCCGTGGCATCAGCCTAGCTCACAGCAACCTCAAACTCCTGGGCTCAAGCGATCCTCCTGCCTCAGCCTCCCGAGTAGCTGGGACTACAGGCATGCGCCACCATGCCCGGCTAAGTTTTTCTATATATTTTTAGTTGGCCAATTAATTTCCTTTCTTTCTTTCTTTTTTTAGTAAAGACAGGGTCTCGCTCTTGCTCAGGTTGGTGCTGTATGGTTTTAATGAGACTGTTGCTTTTTATGGGAAGAAAAATGAATGTGGGAAAAGCATGGCCATGTGTGTCCTAATTCATTCCCCCCCAGAGAAGCTGCGTGGTCCTAGAGGATACACCCTGGGCCCCACAGCCACTCAGAGCACGCAGCAGGCATGTGGCTGCGCCCACCCCACCCGGACGGCAGGAGCCACACGCACAGGCCCCTCTGTGTCCCGCGCACTGGCACGCTGCGGCTCACCCCGTCCTGCCGGGCCGGGGCCAGGGATCCACTCTGGCTGCTGCCAGGCGTGAAATCTGTGACATGTTAAAGGAAACTGGCCAGTCTTGGGTTCAAGGTCTCATGAATAGACTCTGATTCTTTTTTTTTTTTTTTTTTTTTGAGACAGAGTCTCACTTTGTTGCTCAGGCTAGAGTGAGTGGCGTGGCGTCAGCCTAGCTCACAGCAACCTCAAACTCCTGGGCTCAAGCAATCCTCCTGCCTCAGCCTCCCAAGTAGCTGGGACTACAGGCATGCGCCACCATGCCCGGCTGATTTTTTCTATATATTTTTAGTTGTCCAATGAATTTCTTTCTATTTATAGTAGAGATGGGGTCTCGCTCTTGCTCAGGCTGGTTTTGAACTCCTGACCTCGAGCAATCCGCCCGCCTCGGCCTCCCAGAGTGCTAGGATAACAGGTGTGAGCCACCGTGCCTGGCCTACCCCGATTCTTTTCTCTCTTTGCACTAGGAAAAGACAATGGAGGTAAGTTAGCAATAGACAGTGTGTGCGGGCAGTAGGCTGTAAGCGCTTTCTCTCAGAGGGGCGATTCTGCAGTGTGATCTAGAAACCTCATGGTCTTCTAGGTGGGTAAAACCACACTTCTACAACCTGCCTCCTGTCAGGTTGGCGCCTCCTCTTTTACTGTGTTTCCATCTTTGCATCTGGTATGCGTTTGTTTCAATACTTCTTTTCAGGGTCTTCTAAGTATCAACCTTCCACAGAATTCTGAAAATTTCTCTATTGGTCGTGTGTGTGTGTGCACGTGTTTGTAATGCAAATAAACAGTCCACGAATCTTATCTTTTCAAGTAGTCTGGGGACTGACAAAAACAAGAGAGCACAGCCAAACGCAATCGCCTGCCAGCTTTCCGGGCGGGAAGCTTCCCGGCCACCCGGGCGCTCAGGGCCGCAGCAACCCCACAGACTAGAGCCCGGGAGGGAGGTCCGTCCAGGCAGCTGTCCTAAGCCAGCCTGGCAGGCCGAAGACCCGGGCCCAGGACTAGCAGCACGCCGTCTGTTGTCACCACTAGTTAGGCAAAATCTTTTAGGATGCAAGCTCATTTTTTAAAAGAGAAGAACAATTGAAAAAATTTTGACTTAAGATGGCTAAGTTCATCACAAATTTGAATATAGACTTCCTTCTTGACAATAATGGCATGACATAATTATTTTTAAGTACATACAACTACCCCAAAGCATTACTGGCACAGTAATTCCAGATGCCACCTCCTTAGGGCTGAGACGTCGAGCACCTGAGAACACCTGCAAGTGGCAGCGTCTGCCGGGCCACGCTGGCTGCCCGGCTGCCGACTGTGCACGCGCGTTCTCTGGGCACACGGAAGTCTCGCACTCAGAACCCGGACATCGCGGGGCTTACTCACCATTCTCCCAAGCTTGGGGTCCATTGGACTGGAGTTCTGAGGTCTCTAGCAACTGCCCAACTTCCAAAAACTATGGCAGAGGAAGTCCCATCGAGGGCTCGAGCCAGTGACAGTAAATATGTCCCTGTGCCCTGACCCACACCCTGTCCCCCCGGAAGGAAGACAAGGCTGAGATAGTGGGTCCATTCACATCTGGGAAACAAAGATGCTTCAGAGACCGTCATTCAATTGGACCAGCAGAGGAAGAACCCACGCATGCAGATGGGGATGAGGTAGTGGCCCGAAAGTCATCTGATGGCACTGACGGCAGTGGCCGGCCTGGCTCAGGCTGCCACTCCCCGGGCACTTCACTGGGTGCATGGGGGTGTCACCACCGAGAGGGAGCAGGCCCGTGGCCAGCAGGCAGAGCCTCACCTCTGCACGCACTCCCACGTGTCACCCTGGGCTGCCGGGTGCACGTGGCGGGCTGTGTGTTGGCTTCCTGGGGCTGCCGAAAGGAAGGAAGAACCTCAAGCGGGGTGGCTCAGACAGCAGAGACTCAGAGACTCACGGCGCTGGAGACTAGAAGTCCGAGATGGAGGGGTCGGCAGGGCTGGGCCCTTCTGAGCCCGTGAGGGAGGGACGTGGGCCGGGTCTGTCTCGGCCTCCGGTGGCTGCTGGTGCTCCTGGCCCTCTAGGTGTGCGGCAGTGGCTCCCTGACCTCTGCCTCTGTCCCCGCCTGGCGCCCTCCCCGTGTGCGTGCGACTGTGTCCAAATGCTCCCTTCCTGCAAGGACACAGGCATGTTGCATCAGGGGCCCACCCTGTTCCTGGAGGACTGCACCGTTATTTAAGTAATCACATCGGCAATGACCCTGTCTCCACATAAGGTCACATTCCGCGGTCCTGAGGTTAGGATGTCAACATATGCATTTTGGTAGCAGGGGGTGGGGGACCCAGTTCAACCCATATCGGGCTGTGAGCCTCCTAGGCACCTAGAGATCTTGCAAAACACGGCTGGCCGCCACTCGGAGGCTCCGGAGCAAAGCCCTGGGCGGTGTGTTCCAGCAAATCCTCCCTGGGGGACGCCGGCTCCCCTCCTGGTCCGGCTCCGCGGGGCAGCGCCCAAGTCTCTGTCTGCCGAAAGCTCGTGGGGGATGTTAAGTGCAGCCAGGACTAGGGGATCTCTGTTCTGGTGCAGCCTCCTCTCCTTACAGATAGGGAAACTGAGGCTTGTCCCTCGTCCTGTGCAGCCCAGCATTCTGGCTGGGACTTAGGCCCTTGGACACGGCCCCAAGTGTCCTGGGGAGAGCAGAGGGGTACCTGGGCATGGGTCAGAGCCCTGGGACAAGGGTCTGGGCGCTTCTCTGTGGCACCTGGGATTCCAGCAGGGAGCTGGGGTCAGGCCCGAGGGCATGGCCGCGAAGGCGGCCCCTCACCTGCACACGGCACGCAGGGGCCTCACGGTGCCGAACTGCAGCCCATGGGGGCCGGCTGTCCCAGGTGCGCTGGGAGTCCCGAGATGGTCCGTGGTGGAGTTTTGACTGTGACATGGTGCAGGGAGAAGGACGGCTGTGAAGGCCACCTCACCAGGTTTGCTTCCTGAAGCTTCAGGCCAGATGCAGATGGTGAAGATGTTCTCTGAAAAAGAGATAACAAAGTGCGTTCATGAGTCGTTTATGCAGTCTTTAAAAAAAAGACTTGGCTGGGCGCAGTTGCTCACGCCTGTAATCCTAGCACTCTGGGAGGCTGAGGCGGGAGGATCGCTCAAGGTCAGGTGTTCGAAACCAGCCTGAGCAAGAGTGAGACCCTGTCTCTACTAAAAAGAGAAAGAAATTCATTGGCCAACTAAAAAAATATATATATATAAAAAAATTAGCCGGGCATGGTGGTGCATGCCTGTAGTCCCAGCTTCTCAGGAGGCTGAGGCAGGAGGATTGCTTGAGCCCAGGAGTCTGAGGTTGCTGTGAGCTAGGCTGACGCCACGGCACTCTAACCTGGGTAACAGAGTGAGACTCTGTCTCTAAATAAATAAATAACAAAGACTTAATTGTCAAGTAAAGATTGTATATGTTCAAGTTGTAAAAGGTGATAATATATGAATACATATAATGATTATCACAATCAAATTCATTAACAGACCCTCACCACCCATGCTGCAGGTTAAATCCCAAGAACTTGTTTGTCTTATATCTGAAAATTTGTACACTTTGGTCAACATCCCCCATTTCCCCAACACCACCCTGAACAGCCTCTGGCAACCACCGTTCCACTGTCTGTTTATATGAGTTTGACATTAGATCCCACATATATGTGAGAGTTAAAAGTATTTGTCTAGCTTCATTTCACTTAAAGTCCTCCACATGCATTTATGTTGTCTCAAATGACAGGATTTTCTTTTTTTTGTGGCTGAATAATATTCCATTGTGTATATATACTACATTTTCTTTATCCATTCATTCATTAATAGACATTTGGAGTGTTTCCATATCTTAGCTATTGGAAATAGTGCTGCAATAAACAGATATCTCTTCAACATATTGATTTCATTTCCTCTGGATATATACCCAGGAGTGGGATTGCTGGTTCATATGGTAGTTTCATTTTTACTTTTTTGCAGTACCTCCGTACAGTTTTCCATAGTGGCTACACTAATTTACATTCCTACCAACAGTGTGCAAAAGCTCCCTTTTCTCCACGTCCTCACTAGCACTTCCCTCTTGCCTTTTTGATCATTGCCATCATAACAGGCGTGAGGCTATATCTCATGGTTTTGATTTGCGTTTCTCTGATGATTAGAGATCTTGAGCTCCTTTTCATATTCTTGTTGGCCTTTTGTGTATCTTCTTTGGAAAAATGTCTACTCAGGTCCTTTGCCTATTTTTAAATTGGGTTCTTTATTTTTTTTGCTATTGAGCTGTGTGAGTTCCGTATATATTTTGGATGTTAACACCTTATTGAAGGATATGGAGTTTTCAAATATTTTCTCCCATTCCATAGGTTGTCATTACATTTTGTTGATTGTTTCCTTTTGCTGAGCAGAAAATTTTTAGTTTGATGAAGTCCCACTTGTTTATTTTTCCTTTTGCTGCCTGTGCTTTTGAGTTCATATCCAAAAATCATTGCCAAGACCAATGTCATGGAGATTTTTCCCTGTGTTTCCTTCTGGAAGTTTTACTGTTTCAGATCTTATATTTAAGTCTTTAATCCATTTTTAGTTAATTTTTGTATATGGTGTGAGATAAAGGTCCAATTTCATTCTTCTGCATGTGAATATCCAGTTTTCCCAACACCATTTGTTGAAGAGATTATCTTTTCCTATTGTTTGTTCTTGGAACCTTTTTTGAAAATCAATTGACCAAAAACGTGTGGATTTATTTCTGGGCTCTCTGTTCTGTTTCATTGGTTTAAATGTCTGTTTCTTTGTCAATATCACATTGCTTTGATTACTATAGCTTTGTTGTATATTTTGACGTCAGGTAGTGTGATGCCTCAAGCTTTGTTCTTCTTTCTCAAGATTCCTTTCTCTATTCAGGGTCTTTTGTGGTTCCATATGAATTTTAGGGCTGCTTTTTATATTTCTGTGAAAAATTCCATTGGAATTTTGATAGCGATTGCATTGAATCCATAGATCATTTTGGGTAGTTTTCTTCAACTTCTTTCATCAATGTCATATAGTTTTTGTATACAGATCTTTTACCTGCTTGGTTAAATTCCTAAGCATTTTATTCTTTTAATGCTATTGTAAATGGAATCATTTTTCTAATTTCTTTTTTGGATAGTTTGCTTTTAGTGTATGGGAATGCAACTGATTTTTGTGTGCTGATTTTGTATCCTGTCACTTTACTGCATCTGTTTATTAATTTGAAGAGTTTCTTGGTGAAGAAGTTTTCTATATATAAGATCATGTCATCTTCAAACAGAGACAATTTCACTTCTTCCTTTCCAGTTTGGATGCCTTTTGTTTCTTAAAATTTTTTTTCTCTATTTGTTTTTCTTGGGACATATGTCACGGTATAATTGTGGTGAAATAGAGGAGCTTAAAACAGGACTTCCAGTCTGAGGAAAGCTGACTATTGTCCTGCACTATCTGCTCTCCCTCTCCTAAAGCAGCTTCTTTAGCTAGGCACATTTTCATCCTTTCCTCCAGTGGAGGTGGCCATGTGGCTGCTGTCTAGAGAGCAAGAGGCGAATGGGAGAAACTTTGAATTCTGAATTGTCCTCCCCACCCCTCCTTCCCACTGGCTGCTTCAGCAGCAGCTGATGCAGAAACCATGGCCCACAAGATGAGCCTGAGGGTGGAAAAGCCACAGGATAGAAGGAACCTAGACTGCAAATGATACAGCAGCCCCTATACCAGCTCTGGACTTCCTGCACAGACTTCCAGGTGCAGGACAAATATGTACACTTTCATTCTGTGGAGACCTTTGTCCTTTTGGTTATCGTAGCTTAGCCTATATCATCAGCAATTAATACACTATTGTTTAAGGATCCTGAACATTTCTAGCATGACTTTTTTCTGACACGGATACCAAAAGTAACAGGATGAACTTGACTTTCCCTGACTAACATGGAGAAGTTAAATGTTCTTTCAGGTCAGAAGGGCTCACTTGGGCTGGGTGTGGTGGCTCATGCCTGTAATCCTAGCACTTTGGGAAGCAAAGGCGGGAGGATCACTTGAGGCCAGCAGTTTGAGACCAGCCTGGGCAAGAGTAAGATCCCATCTCTACTAACAATAGAAAAATCAGCTAGGCATCATGGCTCACACATGTAGTCCCAGCTACTCAGGAGGCTGAGGCAGGAGGATCACTTGTGCCCAGGAGTTTGAGGTTGCAGTGAGTTATGATGAGGCCACTGCACTCCAGCCTGGGTGACACAGTGAGACCCTGTCTCTCCCCCTGCCAATAAAAGAAGGGCTCACTAGGCTTATTCTCTTCTAGGTCAAGCAAGAGTACGGCATGGTAAATTCTGCCTTTTCTAAACCAGACAAGATTATGGCGTTTTTCTCAGAGAACAACTTCCTGTTGTGGGGTGAAGGCAACGTGGGACAAGCTTCTGATTTTGGCAATAAGAGGATGGCTCCATGCACAGAGCAACCCCTCCTGCAACTGGTTGTCAATGAACTCTGTTTCATTAGTGTGGAGTAAAGCTTTTTTTTCCTAGCTAGAAACAAGAGTTAAGAGCAAAGAAAGACCCCTGAGAGGGAGAGCACAGAGGCTTGGGTCACAGAAGCGTGTGAAATTACTGACATCAGATGTAGGGGGAGTTCAGAAGGAGCTGGGGGAAGAGAATATCTCCTTCTGAAGACACCCTGGGGGTGACTCTAGGGCAAGGGTGCTGGGGGAGTGGAGGCATGGACAAGAGAGGCCACAGGAGTTTCACCACTCGGTTCTACAAAGTGCTGGGCATGAGACGCCGCCATGAATATCAGTAGCACCTCGTTTTCCCATCTGAGTTCTAACGTATGAGTCACAATAGTCAGCAAAGTGGACAAAATATAAACTTGATAATGAGCAATAAGCTGCTATGTTAAAGGGCAGACTCTATACGTAGGCAGGAACATGTCCTGTACTGATTGCAGGATCAGGCAGCTGCCCCCACCAGCAGCCCAGGAGGGACACAGCAGAAAGTGCTCCCTGGACAGCATCCTGCCCGACAGGGACGCCAGCCAGTGCCCAGGGCCAGCGGCTTCCCCCAGAGCCCTCCCTGGCAGGCCTCACGGCAGAATGCCTTCAGCAGGGCGCCTCCCTGTGCCCACCTTCCCTGGCACCCAGAGGACAGGTTTCCAGCAAGTTCTGCCAGCGCTCACCGCAGACACGCCTCTGTGGGCACTGGGCCATGGCCACACCCTCTCCAGTGAGCTCTGGACTTCAGCCCTAGCGACACTTCATCTCGGGTGCTCAACGTACGGAGTAGTCGCTGCCCCTGTATCTGCCCTTCCAACTCCTGGCTTCTGCACACATTATGACTACAGATCCTGATTCTCATGGCCAGCGTCTGGAAATGGCATCATTCTTGTATTTGTTGGACCTAGGAAGAAATGCTGAGATACCACTTTGCACCACTGGAATGGCATACTCAAAAGGGAACAATTGTTATCGAGGATGTAGCAAAAGCCCAGCTCACGCACTGGGCAGGAGGCACCTGTGGAAAACAGCCTGGCAGCTCCTCAAACAGCTGAACGTGGAATTACCACATTGCCTGGCAGTTTCACTCCTGGGGGTACATTCAAGAGAAATGAAGACACATGCAGACTGGAACATGAATGCTTGTAGTGACATTATTCATAACAGCCAAAAGGTAGACACGCCAAATTGCCACCTGCCGGGAGTTCGAGATTCTCCCAACAAATCGGGTGCCAGGCAGGGACATCATGAGAGATTGAAAACAAAGGAGACAGAGACAAAGTATAGATTAAAGTGATGGGGAAATCAGGGGTCCTCCAGCATTCCCGTGAGCCAGGAGTGGCGGCCTACATCAATATTTACGCTTTCAGCAATTATTATCAGTCACTGATTTACATGTACATATCATGAGTTTAAGTTTCGAGGTCTCCCAAAGTAGCAATGGACTAGCTGAGTACGCACAAGTTCAAGATAAAATCGTGAGTCAGCAGTAAAGCACATAATCCAAGCCGGAACAAAGAGACCAAGTACTTCCTTCTACTTTATCTAGTTCCTCATGTGCTGAGACATGAAGTCAGGAGAGAGACAGGAACATTGCCTCAGGCTTAGAATAGCAAACTGCTCTTATCTGCTGGGCGTTTGATCATTCTCTCCCCTTCAGATTACAAGCCCTGTTTTTGCAGACATCCAGGCTGCAGCCCTCAGGCTTCAAGGTGGGGTCCGCTTGCAGATTGCAGTCATCCTTGATCAGTGGAATGTCCCCCTCAAGGTTGAGCAGCTTTTGCTCCGTGAACTGGCATGTCCACAGGTTGCTCTTTTGAAAGTCCTGTACCACTCCTGGGGTTCTCATGTCTCACGACCCTAACCCTCAACAGCCACCCACTTACGAATGGATAAGCAAAATGTAGTCTGTCCTTAAAATGTAACATTACTCAGCCATAAAATAGAATGAATGAATGAATGAATGAATGAATCTTGACAACATTGTTCTCAGTGGAAGTCAGATGCAAAGGCTGTATGATTCCCTTTACATGAGAGTCTGTGCAGACAGAAGGTAGGTTGGTGCTCATAGTGCTCACTCAGGCCTCAGGAAGACGGGATAATTGTGTGTGGGAGTGTGAGGTAGGTAGTTAGGATCTCACACACCTGTGAGGTAGGTAGTTAGGGTCTCACACCCCAGTTAGGTAGGTATTTAGGATCTCACACACTTGTGAGGTAGATAGTTAGGATCTCACCCACCTGTGAGGTAGGTGGTTAGGATCTCACACACCTGTGAGGTAGGTGGTTAGGATCTCACACACCTGTGAGGTAGGTAGTTAGGATCTCCGGCCCTTCTCCAGACAAGGGCTGCCTGCTTTGGTGCTGTCTGGAGCAACTGCTCCACCTGGGAAGAAGGCTGAGGCAGCCGCTCCATGGTGGTGCTGCTCCATCCTGAGCAGCTGCTGCACCTGGGGATGGAGGGATGCTCTGTCCATCCGGGAACTCCCCAGCCCAGGCTGATAGGACTTAGACAGTGACCAAGCATAACCTCAGGGTAGTTAATATGCCATTAGCTTGACTCTGCACTGTGGTTCGCCCTCCCCCGCCCCAGGTGGGCTTTCAGAGAGGGAGCTCTTATGCACAGATGGAATTTTGAGGACACCTGTTGATCACTGGATGACAGCCTACACCTCCCGAGAGCCCTCCTCCAGACCGCGCTCAAAGAAGGAACACTGAGAAGTGAGGAGTAGTCAGTGAGTCGGTCTGTCTCTCTCCACTCGCAAAGACAGACCCATTTTATTCTACAATAAAGAGCCGCTCGTGTGAAGCTACTCCCTGCCTAGGGTCACTCTGTCGCCCTGGACTTGCTGGTGACTTTTCCAAGAAAGGAGTCAGAGGACCGTAGTCCACATAAGGCAGCAGACATTTGCTTTTTCACATTTTTCCATTTTAATACAACTCCTTGCAACTATTTGGCCAGTAGATATTAATAGTAAGGACATCTATCTATGATTGCTTTTCTGGAAATATTAAAAAAATTCATTTGTGAATCTCCAGACTACCACTGGATTCGTGAACACTTTTCAAAGCACTTTTTGTCTTTTTGCGTAAATAAAATATTTTGATAATGTCATATTAAAAGGGCCAGGTGACTGCCGATTTTCTGTCGATTTATGAAACAGCTTCCTGTAAAGGACCTAGGATATGTGTCCTTTTTGAAGAAAAATGAGAACATTTACAGAAGTCCTTTTCAGTAATGTTTGAGATTTCTATCATGTGCCACATTTCATAGTCTGAAAAAATGTTAAAAAATTTGTCTCAATATATGATGAGACAAAAATATATCTACTTCCCACATCTGCCTTCTGCTGGGGAAGACCCGGCCCCAAGCGTGAAAAACAGTTCTGCGTACTTTGCACAAGGCCACACGGTTCTCTGTCTTCGTAGCCCTTCTGGTGAAAAGTGGTTCGTGCTCCTTTGACTGAGGAGGACACTAAGGCACTGAGCTCACAGAATCAGCAAACCTGATAGTCAAACCTGCTTAGTCCAGGGTTTTACAAAATGCCCCTTACACTATTTGTCTGGTTTTTGTTTGTTTTTTGAGACAGAGTCTCACTCTGTTGCCTGGGCTAGAGTGCTGAGGTGTCAGCCTAGCTCGCAGCAACCTCAAACTTCTGGGCTCAGGAGATCCTCCTGCCTTAGCCTCCCAAGTAGCTGGGACTACAGACATGCGCCACCATGCCCGGCTAATTTTTTCTATATATTTTTAGTTGGCCAATTAATTTCTTTCTATTTTTAGTAGAGATGGGGTCTTGCTCTTGGTCAGACTGGTTTCTAACTCCTGACCTTGAGCAATCCCTTCCTGCCTTGGCCTCCCAGAATGCTAGGATTACAGGCTTGAGCCACCACGCCCGGCCTATTTGTCTGTTTTTTATGTTAAAACCAGCTAGTGGCACGCCAGCTCTACTTCTCGTATAAAGCAGTGTGGACGTGAGTGTGTCAGGGTCCACGCTGGCCAACGTGTGCACTCATCTGGTCACGGGCCAGCCGTGCACGGTGCAGCCCAGGCAGCTGCGGGCTCCAGGAGCGCACAGGGGGCTGCTGAGTTTGCAGAAGGCCGAGGTGAGCCTTAGACAGGTGAGCCCACCCAGGACACCACTCCGCCGTCCTCCGTCCTCAGGTCCTCGTACCCCTGCACCTCCAGAGGCGCGGTCCCCACACTGGCGTCCAGGGACACCCGTCTGGCCTGAGCCGCCGGGGTGCTGCACGCCCCAAGACTGGGAGACCCACGAGCAGACGCCGCCTGGCTGCGCCCCGACCCCGCACCCAGCGCCGGGGACTCTCTGCCCCGCGGAGCCCACTCACCTCCCTTTCTGCCGCCCTGGTGCCAGGAACAAGCCCGTGGCGCAGGGGCGGCACAAGGCAGCGGGCGCTGAGGTTTGTGCCTGGGGCCCGCCCTGCAGAGCACGGAGTCGCACACAGGTGCCGCCCACCCCGAGCAGGTTTGCAAGAGAGAACCACAGCGAGCGGAAAAGCTGGGCGCCTCGCTGGAGGGGCTCCGACCCCCCAGAGGAGCAAAGGCAAGACCGCCGTCACCTCTGAGGTGTCGTTGCCTAAAAGGCATTTGAGACGCCTCACTCAAAGACATTTGAAGAAGGATCATCTACGCCACTGGTTGCTGACAAAAAGTTACCAATTACGTTGCCTCCAAATTAACCGGGACCAAGAAGAGGAGGGAGAGAAGGACGAACATCCGTTTATCTGGAATGCGTGGTGTGAGTTTTGCAATAAGCTCGGGGAGCCCAAATGGTGGCCTAGCCCTGCCCCTCTGCAGGACAGATTGCTCAGAAAATCAAAATGTAAAAGGGCTTCGCTGGGGCTGCCACTTACGTGTAACTTGACTTTTTTTTTTTTTTTTTTTGCTTGAAAGTTTCGGTTCTTGTGACGGCGATACTGAAAAGAAGGTGACTCTGAGGGAACTGATGGCCAGCAGGTACATGAGGGTGTGGGGACATGAGTGCCAGTCACTGTTACATTTGAAAACGTGTGACAGTCAACTGTATCAGGTCCTTTTCTCAAAGAAAGATGCAGGAATACAGTCATTCATTAAAAGCAAAACAGGTGGCTTCTTTCTAAGATTCTCCTGTGGGAAGAAGGGCAGGTGGATAACAGGCAGGTCCCTGGGGCGTTCGTCTTTTCACGTGCGGGCTATAACTACTGCGTGCACACGTTATGTGCACGGACCCTTCCGCGTTGCTGTGGATCCGACTGCTCTCTCTAAAAGGGTTTGGGGAACGATTGTCAAAGTCCCACTTTCTTTGTTTTTGTTTTAAGCCTTTTTTTTTTTTGAGACAGGGTCTCACTCTGTTGCCCGGGCTAGAGTGCCGTGGCATCAGCCTAGCTCACAGCAACCTCAGACTCCTGGGCTCAAGGGATCCTCCTGCCTCAGCCTCCCGAGTAGCTGGGACTACAGGCATGCGCCACCGCACCCGGCTCATTTTTTCTATATATTTTTAGTTGGCCAATTAATTTCTTTCTATTTATAGGGTTTCGCTCTTGCTCAGGCTGGTCTTGAACTCCTGACCTCGAGCAATCCGCCCACCTCGGCCTCCCAGAGTGCTAGGATGACAGGCGTGAGCCACCGCACCGGCCAGTCCCAGTTTCTAAATGATGTAAAGGTGTGCAAAACTGAACTTGTACATAGTCGCTGTTTCTACCAAGTCTTTGCAGCAAACTGTCACTTGGGTCTCCAGCAGGGGGAGCGGGGGGACGTGGCCTCCTGTGGCGTCCTGGCCGTGGAGCCCTCCCTGCTGAGGGCTCTGGGGGCTTCTGTGAAGGGGGCGAGAAGGAGACATGACGGGGAACTGCTCACACCGAGGCGGCGGGAGGTGGCCACGAAACAGCTGCTGCCACGCCTCTCGGGCCATGGCTGGGTCTGATGACAGGGGTCATTCTGCAGAGCGGGGTGCCCGCGAGACTCGGTGCCGGTGTGTGCAGAGGCCAGAGGACTGAGGTGGTCACTGAGGCTGGGAAGACGTAATTAATGCTGAGGGTAGCTTTGGAAGAGGCCCCGATGACTCGAGCTGCCCTTCTGAAAGCCACGCACTGACACAGAGACGCTGGCCTTGTGTATGTATAACTGCAGTGGACAAAACGCACGATCTGAAAGACCTCGTCCGCAGCTGGCTTCCACACCTGAACCCGCGCAGGTGGCACGGCTGGAACTCAATGCTCCAGTCCTGCCCTGGCTCCCGTTTAACCCTTGGTGCTCTCTGGAGTGAGCAGAACGTGTTGAGGCTTTGCAATTTCATTTGTGGCAGAGGCTTTCTCTAGCATTTTCTGTTTCTGTGCTAATTTCTTTCTTTCTTTTTTCTTTTATTTATTTATTTATTTGAGACAGAGTCTCGCTTTGTTGCCCAGGCTAGAGTGAGTGACGTGGCGTCAGCCTAGCTCACAGCAACCTCAATCTCCTGGGCTCAAGCAATCCTTCTGTCTCAGCCTCCCAAGTAGCTGGGACTACAGGCATGCGCCACCATGTCCGGCTAATTTTTTCTATATATTAGTTGGCCAATTAATTTCTTTCTATTTATAGTAGAGATGGGGTCTCGCTCTTGCTCAGGCTGTTTTTGAACTCCTGACAAAGAGCAATCCGCCCACCTCGGCCTCTCAGAGTGCAAGGATTACAGGTGTGAGCCACTGCATCTGGCCTGTGCTAATTTCTTGAAGCAGAATTGCTCACATATTTCTTCTCTGCCCTGACAGAAGGCAAAGTTTCTTCCAGACTTAGCCGAGGCATGCGTGGCTGTTTGGCTATGTCCCTTACCATGATTATCAACTATCAGTGTGTGATTTGGGTCTGCAAATTTTACTTTGTTGTGTGAGCTAAAATAAAATCTTAAGCCTCCCAGCTAACTGAATGGGCTCCCTCTTGGCCAAGAGGAATCCCCCACTCTTACCCCCCAGAAAAACTTAAAACTGAGTCGCCAGCCCTGAGAGGCCAGACACGCCCAGTTATGTCCTGTTCCTTTAGTTATTCTTTGCAACTATAAGATACAAAATCATTAACAGGCTTAAGGCCATGTAAGACAAAGGTCAAACCACACCTGCAGGCCAGCGAGTTCCCAGATCACTTGAGTCTGGGCATATGTGGGTAGCTTGTCTCTGATTAACAGAATTCTTTCTCTTAAAACATTCCAAGCCTTTAGACAAAGTTTCATTTCTTTAACCAGTTACAAATCAGAGAATCTTTAAACCCACCTACAATCTGTAAGCCCCTACTTGGAGATGTCCTGCCTTTTCGGGCCAGACCGATCTCTGCCTTCCATATATTGATTTATGACTTTACATGTAATTCCTGTTTCCCTGAAATGTATAAAACCAAACTGTAACCCAACCAGGGCGAGACCACTTGCTCAAGGCCTCCTGGGGGTGGCTCTGGGCCGTGGTCACACATATTCAGCTCAGAATAAACCTTTCTAAATTGTTTTACGATTTGGGTTCTTTTCCGTTGACATTTGCATTGATTATTTCCATGTTGCCATTTTTAATTTTTTTTCACAACCAAACTAATCTTGGGTTTAAATTAGCATATAAGTTTTTTTTAACTAGTCCCAGATTTTAAAACTTGTAATAAGATTCAAACTTATTGGACTTTCCGGAAATGCCTTTTTGAACTCTCATAATTGAGTTTTGATCACATTTTATGTAAAGCGGCCAACAGATGGCAAAAACAACGGACAGACATGTATTGGCTCCTGACTCCGGAGGCCCAGCACGGAAGGGCTGGGGGAATTAAGAGCGAGGAGGGGCCGAGCACCTCCTTCTGCCTGGAGCCCACTCCCCACTCCCCCAACAGCACTCAGCCGTGTGTTTACCAGGGTGCAGCCCTTGTGGCCGAATCGCCACTCAAAGGTCTCACCTCAATACCGTTACGAGCGCAGTAAAATTTCAGCTTAGATCTGGGAGGCAACAAACCTCACACCCACAGCTTAGATGGGTCCACGAACAACAAGAGCCCGTGTGCAGCCCGTGTGCCTGAGAAAAGTTGAAAATAGAGAGTCCTGGTGTCAACTTCACCCAGCTAACATCGTATGTCACCATAGCACAGTGATCAAAACTAAGATGTTAGCAGTAGTATAATGCGAACTGCAGATGTTGTTCAGATTTTATCCATATAAACCAGGTTTGCCTGGTTTTTCACGAGGAGCACGAGGTTACCAGAACTGCCGTGTCCTCCCAGAGCACCTCTCACGGAACGTGACGTTGACCCGTCATTACTGCTGAGGTTCAGTTTGATCACCTGGTTAGGGTGGCATCTGCCAGCTCTCTCCACCATGCAGTTATTAATTCCCTGCCGATTAACATCTTTCAAGTTAGGCAAGGGTACTAATTCTTAAACCTTTGCCCACCACTGTCACGGCACATCAGGGATTGTGCCTGCAGCTACTACGGTGTTCTGAGGACGATTTTCCGTGTCCCTCCCTCCTTCTGCACTGGTGGACGTTGTCCCCCAGGAGGCCCTGTCCCTCCACACCCGCTCGCTCCCTCACCTGTGCCGGCGCCGGCTCCCGGGCAGCTGTGCGTTCTGCGGGTCACAGTCTAGTGCTGTTATTTTCTTGCTCAAATCGCCCCCTTTGGCCATCACGAGGTTGGCTCCCACGTCCTCAGACGTGGCCCCGGTGGCCCCAGCTTCTAAGAGCACATCCTCACTTCCCGCCTCACTGCGCTCCGGGCGCACCTCGGAATCCCCGCCCGGGAACCACCCGCTCCAGGCAGCCCCGGCCCCTTCCACTGAGCGCATGCTGCTCTTTCGTCTCAGCTGGGCCAACCAACCCTTTATTTTGTCTCCACCAGCTGGACTTCCTGGGGCTCAGCAGCAGGAGGGGGTGAGCGGGGACAGGGACCTCCTCTGGATACTGGGGTGATGAGTGCGTCCCCCACGTCCGGGGCTGGGGAGGAAGCGTGTCTGCTCGGAAAGACGCGAGTCTTGTTCTGGGAGCCCTGACAGCCGCCCAGCGCCACCCCCGACCACGAACTGACAATCGACAGACTCCACGAGCGAGTGACACAGAGGCTTCGTTTCTGCCTTTTATTCAGCAGCACGGACTGAGACGAGGCGGGCCTCCCAGTGAGGCCGGGTTTGGCGGGAGCACAGCAGAGAGCAAAGGGGAGATGCCAGCCGTGGTCCAGGTCCTCAGACAAGGACAGGAGCCCTGACGGTCAGGGCTCACCTCTCTCCTCGTCCCTTCCCGAAGAGTCCAGGTGTGCATCGCCTGAGACAGAGGCGTCCAGTCCTCTGTTGGTCCCAGCTCGATGACAACCGGAACTTTCCACAGTAGAACTTGTGCTTTTGGACCTGGGCTACTTTCTGGAGGTCACGTCACACCGACCACTCCGGGACCCTCCCTGGGCGACGCAGCTGCTGTCGGGTCCGAGATAACGGTCACTGACCATTTCTAGCTGCCGGTACAGGGAGCTCCAGCCTCGGGGCAGCTGGACACACTCGTGTCCACTCTTGGGAGTCCGTGGCCGGGCGGGAGAGAGGAGGGGTGTCCGCTCTCCTGAGCGAGTCTCGAGAGGGCGAGGGCAGGGCTCCGGCGCTCCACGGGGACCGGCCTCAGTCCTTCAGCTGAGACACCTCGTACAGGTACGCGGCCAGCATCTTGGTGCCCTCTATGTAGTTATGCCTGATGGAGAAGAGCACATCGCCGAGTGGGCCAGCGTCCAGCACCGGCGACCCCCAGGCGCACACTGTGTTATTTGGCCACCTGACTCTCAGGTGCAGGTGCGGTGTGACTGCACCCCCTAGGGACCAGCCCTGGCCCCGGCGTGAGGGGACGTAAGGGGTCAGCCCCGGAGCCTAGTGGCAGGTGTCACGCCTTGGTCTCAGCCCCCACTGAGACCGGACCTCCACTCACATTCTCGTAACTGGTCTATCTCCCTGCCTCCACCACAGGGGCCCTGCCGCTGCCTCCGTCCCCGACTGTCTGCCTCGGTTACCCCAAGGTGGGCCCTTGTCTTCTGGAGCCAGATGCCCCTCCCTGAATGGCCTGTGGGTCCCCTGCCTCCCTCAGCCCCTCCTGCTGCTGCCCCTGTCCCTGTGGCTGAAGAGAGGCCCCAACGCGTCTGCCCAGTCAGGAAGGCGTGACAGTGGCAGAGCATGCAGTTAGCAGAGCATCATGGCTTTGCAGAAAGGAAAAGCAAGGGGTTCATGAGCAGGAGATGAACATAAGCGTGAACCCCGGCTGAACCTGGTTTTCAGGAGCCGCCTGCCGAGGCCCATGCCCCTCCCGCCCGCGCCTCCCGCAGCGGAGGGGCAGCGCGGGAGCCGACCTGGGCTCAGGCCCCAGGTGCCCACGTCTCACCTGTTGAGCTTTTCGTTCTGGGAGTGAGCACCGTCGTCTGCTGACCCCACAGGCAACAGCATGACGTTCTTGCCTGTGGCCTCCTGAAAGGTCAGGGTCACGGGAATACTGCCGCCTTCCCTGGTCAGGTCGGGCTCCACTCCAAACACTGGGAGAAATGCAAGAACAGGGCAGGTGAACTCTGGGCCTCCAGTCTGGGGGTCCGTCACGGAGCCACCACTCAGCAACTGCGCTTGAGGCTGGCTGGGGGCAGCATCCATCCCACACGCTGGCTCTCCTCATCCGACCTGACTGTGTGCCCTGCAGCACTACGGTGTCGCCGACACAGCCTCGAGCCCACGTGATACAGCAGTGTCACCGACACAGCCACAAGCCCACGTGATACAGCAGTGTCACTGACGTAGCCACCAGCACACGTGATACAACGGTGTCACTGACGTAGCCACCAGCACACGTGATACAACGGTGTCACTGACGTAGCCACCAGCACACGTGATACAACAGTGTCACTGATGTAGCCGGGAGCCCACGTGATACAACAGTGTCACCGATACAACCACGAGCTCATGTGATACAACGGTGTCACTGATGTAGCCACGAGCCCACATGATACAACAGTGTCACTGATGTAGCCACCAGCACACGTGATACAACGGTGTCACTGATGTAGCCACGAGCCCACATGATACAACAGTGTCACTGATGTAGCCACAAGCCCACGTGATACAACGGTGTCACTGATGTAGCCACCAGCACACGTGATACAACAGTGTCACCAATACAACCACGAGCCCACGTGATACAACAATGTCACTGATACGGCCACGAGCCCATGTGCCGATGAAACCACAGAGAATTGCTGACAAAGCTATGCCCAACAGAGCCCTATGAGACATGCTAAGGGCCTGCAGTGTCCCCAAGGAGAGTGTCCAACCTGTTTTGAGGGCTCTTCTCCCAGCCACGTAATGAGGATGGTTGAAGTCGGACACCCAGGGCTTCCCACCGTGGCCCATGTACACCTTGAACTTGTTGGGGCTGTGCAGCTCAGCAAACTTCTTGGTCAGGTAGCTCGTAACCTAAACCACAGACAGAAGAGACACACAGTTTCTCATAAGCTCGGCGTTTGGTCCCATGCTAACGGTCCACGGCAACTCTGCTACAGCGGCCTGCGATGGGTAGAGAGCGTGCCCACGACGAGTCCGCCACGACGGGCCTGCGACCAGGATCTCCAACGGGCCTACGGCGGCTCTGCGGGGAGCCTGCGACGGGTCTGGTCTACAGTGAGCCTCGTTTTCTGCTGCTTAATACTGATCTGCACAACCGTAATAAGGAAAAGGGGAAGAAACGGAATTTGTTGTATCAAGAAATAAAATACAGTTATTTGTGCCCAGGCGCAGTGGCTCACGCCTGTAATCCCAGCACTCTGGGAGGCCGAGGTGGGCGGATTGCTCAAGGTCAGGAGTTCAAAACCAGCCTGAGCAAGAGCGAGACCCCGTCTCTACTATAAATAGAAAGAAATTCATTGGACAACTAATATATATAGAAGAAATTAGCCGGGCATGGTGGCGCATGCCTGTGGTCCCAGCTACTCGGGAGGCTGAGGCAGGAGGATCACTTGAGCCCAGGAGTTGGAGGTTGCTGTGAGCTAGGCTGACGCCACGGCACTCACTCTAGCCTGGGCAACAAAGTGAGACTCTGTCTCAAAAAAAAAAAAAAAATACAGTTATTTGAAGGTACAAAGCAATGTTTTAATACCAGGCAATTCGCCCTTTACAAAGACATCCCAAATGATAATATTTAAAGTAAGCTTATCTGCCCAAGATGCCTTTTAAAACAAACATAAAAAGTAAGTTTAAAAACGATGTTTCCTGCCTTGCCTTATGTTAAGGGCGGTGTTTGTGTCCCCCCCCCAATTCCTATATGGAGCCTTAACGCCGCTGCTGCCGTGTCTGGAGAGAGGCCTTCATGGAAGCGTGAAGCAGCTGAGGGTGAGACGCAGCCGCAGACGGCGCCTGCCCGGTTCTGCTCACCACGAGGTTTCACAGCCTCCGGCCCGGCGACGCCGCACGGCTCTCCAGAAAGACGCTCTGAGGACAAAGCGGGACAGAGGCAGGGCCCCATGGCCCCATGGCCCCTGCCTGGGTCACCATGCTCCGTCAGAGACAGCCGAGCCTGGTCTCTGCCTTTTCCTGCACGTGGGTGACGTCTGACGGGCCGGCGACCACGCCTCTGTCACCCGTGACTGACGCGCTCTGACACCCGAGCTCTGCCGAGGTCCCCTCGCCTGCACGCCCGGGCACGGCTGACCAACGTGACTCTCTGGGGCTGAGCCCTGCCCGAGAGCCGTGAGCCCAAACGCTGTCGCAGGCTGTTGGAGAGACCCTCCGAAAACGGGCCCTCTCGGGCTGCCGGCCTCTGTGCACGGCCCACAGCAAGCCTCCGAGTAAAGCCAGCTTGCGCTTTCAGAGCCTGCCTCTCTGTCCTTGGCCGACGGAGGTTAAACGAGGCGGGAAGGATTGGCGTCCACCGAGGCGAGACAGCGGAGCGCTCGCCGTCTGCCCTGTGAGGGTGCGCCAGGAGGCAGGGGCCCCCGCTTGCCAGCATTTTCATCTTGGACTCTGCAGCTTCCAAAGCCGCGAGCGATGCATTTCTGTCACTTAAGCCACCAGTGTGTGGTGCGCATTACGGCAGCCCGGGCCGACTCAGACACTTTATGAAAACGACCACACTCTCGGGTTCATCCAGACCCGAGACGGCGCCGGGGCTGGCCCAGGACACCTCCTCCGGCAAGAGCTCACTCTCCCCCCCGCGGGGAGAGCAGGCCTCCCTCCTGTTCCCAACGGGGAGGACGCCCACCCATCTCTTCACCACGTCTTCTCGGATGGGGGTGATGGCTCGGCGAGGCTGGGCGACCCGCAGCCGCCGAGTGCCCCGAGACCCTGTCTGTCACCACGCCGAGAGGCAGCTCCCTTGGACTCTGACCAGGACACGTGTGGCCCCAAATCAGCATTCGACTTGGAGCCTTGCAGCGAGGAGAGGTCAGAGGTCAGATGCGGCACGCCTCAGCGGTAGGGAAGGTCACTTCCACGCGAAGCTGTCCGTGTGGCCTTCGTTTCTGATAAGTCTCTGAATTGCTTACCTAGGTGATCGCCGCACTGGCAGGAGCCAGGCGGCGGGGCGTGTGAGGTCTGAGTTTTGTCCTAGTAAGAGCCTTTTGTCACCTACGTCTCCGACGTAGCCCCGGCCCCAGTCCCCCACTTGCCTGCTCGCTGACCACTTCGGGGGTCATGTTCGGCACGAGCCTGATGGAGAACTTGCCGATCACTTTCCGGGGGATCACGGTCTTGGCCCCTGCGCCGGAGAAGGCGCCCTCGATGCCGTGGAGGGACAGGGACGGGTACCGCCACCGGTGCATGAGGATGTCTTTCTGCAGGGAACAGCAGGGCGTCAGGGCCAGCTCAGGCTTTTGGTGCTGGCCCTGTCTGCCCACGGGGGACGGGAACGCCGGCAGCGAATCGGCTGTGCAGAGACAGGGCCCGGCTGGGGTCCTGACAGCCACCGGCAGGAGGCACAGACACCCGGGCCCCTCCTGGGCAGGGCTGGTCAGAGCCCGCCCCGAAGCTGCTCTGGAGCTGCCACGGCACCACGGAGGCCTCCGCCCAGGTCCGGCAGCTGCAGGCGCGGCGCCCACTGCCTCAAGCTGCAGCCTGGGTGGCTCAGGCTTGCTGGGTGCAACAAGAAGCACCTCGGGCTGGAGGACACAGTGCCCGAGGAACCCAGGGAGTCCTGGTCACACTGACATCAGGCCTCCTGAGGATCAACACAGGCCACGTGCCGACCCTCCCAGGCCCGGGGCACACAAGGGGCGCCTGTCCCTGCAGGAGAGGAGAGCCAGCTGCCCCCGGGTCCCGGTGTGGCCCCAGGAACACCGACAGGCACTGTCCCCCACGGCCTGGACACAGGTAGGAGGCAGCCTGCTTCCCCAGAGTGCGACCGACACCGTGGTCTTTCTACATGACCACCTCGTCCCAGAGACAGGAGAGTACATGCAGCCACCTGAAGGGGCTTCCAGAAGGTTCTTGGGACTTAGCCACTTAAACTGTGGACTTCTCCTTGTTTGTGAACCGAGGCGCTCGGTGACACCCGGAAGGACAGTACTGGCCCTGGCGTACCCTACCTAGACACAAACGCGAGCCTGAAGGAAAAGAGCAGGAGGAACAGAAGCTTGCTCAGAGCCCAGCTTTCCATGACGAACCCGCCCTGGTCCACGGCGTCACTGTCCACTCGGCTGCCAGGGGTGACCTGCTCGTCCTATCCCAGAGGACCCTCCTGAGGAGTCGTGCATCCCAGGCCCGCCCCCCGCCACCCCTGAACGGCCTCACTGGTCTCCCCACTGCACAGTGCCAGCCCCACACCTCCGCCCGTAATCGCCGCCAGCGTGGCGTCCCGCGAGCTCACAGCCTTGCCACGCTCCCATCTCCAGGGTGACGCCGGAGCCCCTCGCAGACCGAGGGCCTTCATGCCAGGCACTGCAGTCCCGTCCCCAGGCCTGCCCCTGCTGCCCGGCAGGCCGTCCCCGACAGCGGCTGTGGCCACGGCAGCCTCGCCCTGCCCTGCGCCTCTGCTGGCCACGGTCGCCTCCTGCTGTGCGCCGTGCCTGCTGGCCCAGCTGCTCCCAGGCCCGCGGCCACCCCTCGTGCACCCACAGTCTTGATGCCGCCCGGGGCCTCGGCACGCCCTTCTGTGGTTCTGGGAGAGAGAACGCGGTGCCACGCCGGGCCTCACTCCTAGGGAGGCCACGGGGCCCACACAGCGCGGGCTGTCGCCGCACTCCACGCGGGCTAAGTCCAAGGAGCAGAGCTCACAGCTACACCTCGGAAACCAGGACTAACTAGGAGGACGGTCAAGGCGCGATTTCCCCCGATGACTAGGTAAACGCCGGGCAGTCGCCACCCTGCCGCGCGGCTCAAGGGCCCCAGCCCCGTAGCGGAGCGGTCTCCCCACTAATACGGCAGAGCCGCCGGGCAGGGGACGCCCCGCACTGCCCCACCCCGCCCGCTCCGCCACGGGGCCGGGGCGGAGTCAGGAGTGGACTCTGACACGTCAAGTCGCCTGAGGGCTGGCAGCCTGGGCGTGTCCTGCCTCGTGAACGCCTGTGCCGCTGGCGACGCCCCTGCACTCCGGATTCCGGCTGCTCCCCTCGGCCCCCCTCCCGCCGACAGGCACGGGTGACGCGAGCCCGCACCTTGCAGCCGTGCAGGAGGGTCTGGGCGCCCACATCCTTGGCGAACTCCTCCATGTCGAAGTCGATGTGGTCGTAGAGTGCGTGCTCCTCCTCCGTCACGGCGGCCACCGCCTCGTTGATGCCGGGAATGAGGATGTTCCCCTTCTTGTCCACCAGGGAGCCTGCGGAGAGCGGCAGGGGTCACCGGGTGCATGGCAGGCGGAACAGAGGCGCCCCTCCTTTGGGCGCTGGGAGCCCAGGGGTGGGGACGGGGACACATCAGGCTCATGAGAGACGCCACTCGGGCCTGCCGAGCCTCACGACCCGTGACAGCCAATGAGGGGCCGGCGTCCTCCGCTTGCTCGCACGCGGAGACCGGGGGGCAGGCGGAGACGGGGGGCAGGCGGAGACCGGGGGGCAAGCGGAGACGGGGGCCAGGCGGAGACGGGGGCCAGGCGGAGACCGGGGGGCAGGTGGAGACCAGGGGGCAGGCGGCACACAAACCGCCCTGCTGCAGGCCGGGACCACACCCAGCACCCCGGCTCACACAGGTGCACCCGATACCTGCCACACCGCCCCAATTGTTTCCGCGCCCGTCCCACGGGAGACAAGCGGCCCCCACGCTGAGTGGGAGACCGAGGGCGGGACAGAGCGGACCCCGAGCCCAGAGACTTCGCGGCCGACACGGGGCCACGGCCACGGGGGAGGCGGGAGCCACGTGTGGCCCACGGCGGGAGGACGCCGGGAAGGGGAGGGAGGTTCTTGCTCTCAGAGAGCCGACGGAGCAAGGGCCGCAGACGGGGTGATGAGGTAAAACAGGCCACAGCAAACGCCCGGGGGAAGACGACGTGGAAGATGACAGGGCCCAGGACGGACGGGGCCACGTGACTTGGGGGGGGTACCAGTCAGGACCTGTGGAGGCTGAGTGGGTGGGGACGGCCTGGGAGGGTCCCAGGCGTCAGGTACCATGCGGCGGGGCGGGGGCCTCAGGGGGAGTCAGGGGAGGCAAGGTCAGAAGCGAGCGGGAGCTGGTTCACGCAGAAGGCGGACGCGACCCAGTGCCCATGGCAGGCAGCCTGGAGTGCGCGCTAGGCGCCCCCCCGCCCCCACGGCGCCAACCCGACGGCCCGGCTTACCCATCAGCGAGATGAGGTCGGTCATGGCCTCATGCACCGAGCCCCCGTACACCCCCGAGTGGAGGTCCTTGTCGCTGCACTCCACCTGGGCGGGACAAAGGCCGCTTTATCTGGCTGCTCCGTGCGGTCTTGGTCCACCATGTGACAGTGAATCCAACAAAGAGCGTTTATGTGACCTGAATGTTTCCTGGATCCAAATCTGCTCCCTCGGGGACCAAGGCAAGGCCTTCCCCAAATTAAAAAGATCAGGCGGGAACACAAACGGCTCCTGGGCGTGCGACCGTAGGGAAACTAGATACTCGCGCCCGGGTTAAGTATGCGCAGGGCGACCTCCCCACGCCCCTCGCCCTTCCACAGGCTTCACGCAGACCCTGCACCTTTGTGCCGGGGGCGACACCCGACAACGACCGGCAGGGACTGGAGCCCGAGCACCTGGGCTCGGATCTCGCCCCCGCCTCGAGTCCTGGACCCAGGCCCAGGTGGACAATGGCCGTGAGCCCCATCCCGCCTCCGTGCCACACCTGGGAAGGGGAACGGCGCCCCCCACAGCACCACGGCGACGGGCAGGGTCACCACGAGGGTGCGGCAGCTGCGCCATCGCCAGCGCTACTCTGGCCACGAAGGACGTCCACAGACGGGAGCTAACTTAACCGCAGCCCGGGGTGTGGGACCCCACCCTCATCCGGGAGGTGACCACCGGCCAGCAAGCCACAGAGTCCGGCCCAGGCCCAGCCTTTGCCGGGCTCCGGTGCCTCGGTTTCTCTTTACCCACCGCAGTGCCTCGCAGCCCTCGGGTTCCCCCAGGGATCGGAGCTTAAGCGCTAAAGTACGAACATTTCCACTTTTAAAAGGGAGCGCTTCTAAAATGCTGCGTGCGTGTACGTCTGAGACGAGCATTTCATCCCTTCTCGGCGGCTCCGAGGCAGCACCACGAGCACACGGCCCTGGCGACGTCGCCGCGGAGCCGGGTCCCCATCGCCGCGGAGCCCTGCCCTGGCCTGGCCCTCCCCGCGGCCACAGAAGCCGAGAGCCGGGCGCTAAGCAGGCTCTGGGCTTCCTGAGAGTGGCCGGCTGCTGGGGACTCGCCCACTCCGGGGCAGGAAGAACGAGGGGCCGGGGTGGGCGGAGTGTGAAACGAAGCCTCGGACGCAGCGCCGTGCCTCGATGAAGAAGTAGCAGATGCCCCTGAGGCCGTAGGTGATGCACGGCTTCTTCTTCCCCAGCCAGTAGTTGTCGGAGATGCACACGTAGTCCACGTCCTTAAAGAACGTGTCCTTCTGTGCGAAGATCAGCTCGTCCAGACCCTCGGAGCCCGACTCCTCCATGCCTTCCAGGCAGAACCGGATGTTCACGGGAACCTCCTGCGGGCAAGAAAGGGCGTGAGCAGGCCCCCAGCTTGGCCGCGCTCTCCTCTGGAAACACCACGCAGGACTACGGGTCTCAGGTATCTGACCTCTCCAGATGGACCGCGGAGCCCGCCCTGTGCACGGGGTGGCAGCCCCTCCCCGGCACTGGCCTGCCTGAGCCCGTCCTGGCGGGGAGCGGGGTGCCCACACACCACTGTGCTGCGCCCAGTGTGGGCAGCGCAGCTTTCCCTGGAGAGCCGGATGGCGACCAGCACCCCCACGCTGTCTGCAGCACACTTTGCTCCCCCAACTCGGGCCCCCCTCC